>PVLA01006117.1:0-96195 GCA_004027455.1 Hydrochoerus hydrochaeris | reverse complement strand
GATGAACTGATCCTTCCAGAGCTGTGAGCCGCGTAGAACCTCCCTTCCTTTAAGTGTGTATCAGATATTTTGTCCCACTGACAGAAAAGTTGAGTAATATAGTGTCTGTAAAACTTTAGGGGTACACTGTGATCCTATAATAATCAAGTCATGTACATAACATATTTAACACTACAAACACTTATGATTTCTTTGTGATGGAATACTCAAAATCTCCCAGATATTTTGAAATATACCATCTTATTGCTGACTATAGTCACCCTACTATGCAATAAAACATCAGAACTTATTAATTCTATTTAAAAGTAAATTTTTAGGGCTGGGGATTTTAGCTCAGCGGCACAAGTGCCTGTGTGGCAAGCACAGGATCATGAGTTCAATCCCTGGTACCAAATAAATAAATAACTTTCTACCCAGTGACCAACTGCTTCCTAATCCTCCTCCTCCACTTCCCACCCTTTCCAGACTCTGGGAACCATTATTCTACTTCTATATTTCTTTTTTAGATTTGACATATAAGTGAGACCAGGCAATATTTGTATTTCCATACCACACTGCAGTTAGACTGGCTATTATCAAAAAGACAGTAAATGTGAAGAAAAAAGAACTCTTGATGGGAATATAAATTAGTATAACTATTAAGAAAAACAGTGTGGAGGTTTCCCAAAAAATTAAAAACTGCCAACTGTGGTGGTGCATGCCTATAATCCCAGAATTCAGGAGATTAAGGCAAGAGGATCACCACAAATTCTAGGCCAGCCTGGAATACATAGTGAGTTCAAGCCCGTCTGGAACTACACAATTAGATCCTGTTTCAAAAAATAAAACAAAACAAAAAATTAAGATAGAGTTAAAAAAAAAAAAAAGACCTAGCATATGATCCAGGCTGTCTCCAGGTAGATCTGTTCTGTTTATGCTCCCTGTGATAGATGATCCACATAAGGACCTTGACTCTGTAAACAAGGTAACTTGCTTAAAGCCACACAGCTGGAATGGGGCAGCATGGATGGGATTAAAATAGGAGCTCTCTGTTTGAAAACAGCTCACTCATTTTCAAGTGGAAAGGGAAATTTTGACTAACATTTAAAATTGGGAGACATCCCACAAGCCCTTCAAAAGAATTCAAGTGTGATTGCCTAAACTTTTAGTTGAACTGCATCTGTGGGGGGCGTCTGTTGATTTTGTTACCCAATCTTCTTTTCCCTTCCTCTGGAACCCACCTTTGTCCTTCACCACATATCCACCTCCAGCCCATGTGCTAAGGGTCGCATTCTCTAGATTTCTCAGATTACTAGAATGAGGACAGTCCTATGATACTGGCTGACCCAGATAACTCATAAAACCTCAGTAAAATTTTATGTACTTTCTAGGGCTGTTTGTTGCCACTTGCCTTTGGCCTGAAACGATAGAAGGTCTTAGATACTTCCACTGCCCTGCCACCAACAAAGGAGGGCTTTTCTGACAAAAGGCCCAGTAGAAGTAGAGCAAAGAGCTGGGGAGAGAAACTAGGTCCTGATGATATCTTTGCAACACTGCATCAGTGTGAGCCTGAAGCTGGAATTTCCTACTTAGGAGAGTTCATCAATTAGGGTTTTGCATAAAGTTGGAACTAAAGGAGTCCTGGTTCAAGCAGCATCATATTATTGTCTTTTAAAATAAGCATCAGACTTTTCTAAGAATAAAGCCAGGATTGATGAGTTTTGAGCTTTGCATTTAAGCATAAACTAGAGATTTCTCAAATTATTTATTGTCTTCAGAGCTATACATACCAAGGGTTCTTTTCTTATTAGACACTCTCTGTACACCAGAGGACACCAGATCAGCAAGTCTCCTGAGTTCTTGATCAACTCGTCTATGCCATTCCCAGAAAATAACCACTAAATGGCAATGAATACTCACTTGACTATGTACTCAGATGCTATCTGTCATGTAAATAGTGGTTTGGGGTATGTTAGAGAAGAGGATGTGCAGGCCAAGTGTGAAGTAGCTAAACACAGGAGTCACTTGTGCATCACATTCACTTACTTTTTACTATGGTATCTTGTGTAGTGGGTTGAATTATGAACATGCTGCCTTGCAAAAGAGGTGCCTATGTTCCTGGAACATGTGAATATTAACCTTATTAGAGGAAAAGACTGTCTATTATCCTACATATGGAAAGAGGTGCTCAAATTAAGGATTTTGAGAGAAAGAACTTACCTTGTACAATCCATGTGGGCTCTAAACATAATCACATACAAGATAGGCAGAAGAAGAAAATCACACACAGAAGGGCAGGCACTGTGAAGATGGATTAGAGAGATGGAGCCACAAGCCAAAGAGTGCTGCCAGCCACCAGAAGCTTAAAAAGGCATAGAATGGACCCTCCCTTTGGGCTGGGGGAGCAGTTTCCTACTGATACCTGTTTTCAGACTACTGGCCTCTAGAATAATAAGAGAAATTTTTTTCTATTATTTTAAACCACTTTTTTTTTTACTTTTTAAAAAAACTTTATTTAAACAGAAAAAAAGCAAAACAGAAAAAGGGATAGAAACAATATAAAATTTCAGAAAAAAAATAAACAGTAAGAAATCACTAGTTGATAAATTACATACTGTCTTCTTAGACATAGTTGTTCAAGTTACAAAATTAAAGCATATAAAGTGGACATTCAAACAGTAAGACTGCAAAGAAGTTCAGTGATCTAATAACAACTTAGCAACATGGTTATCAATCCTACACACTTAAACATAAATGCAGTTATATCCTTTAGAGCACTTTCTTTTCTTCCTTTTAATTTTTAAGTCCATTATTTGTTTAGTTATATCCTGTTTCAAGTTGCTCAGTACTTTACTGACCTGTTTTGTTGTTGTTATTTACTTTTTAATCACCTTATATTATTCTATTGCTTTGTTTTTGAGTTTCTCCTCATCCATGCCCCATGGATCAGCTTTGGTGTAGTAGGGAGGTTTTTGGAGGCATTTTGTTACTTTGTTATCTACTTTTTTTTTTTGAAGGTAGCAAAATACAGCAGAATAAGACAGAACAAACCTATGCCAGGCAGTGCAGTGAAATTGGCACAGAACCTCACAGCAGGTCACCAGGATACCAGCAACAGACACAATAGTACACCCCATTCTGTTCACATTAGCTGTTCTTTCAATCAGGTAGAGCAAAATGGAAGGAAATATCGAACTTATAAAAACAGAATATTGAATAGATCAGTACCATTAATCAAAACTGAGCAAAACAGTGGTAAAAATATTTGCCTTCAAAGAGATGGTAGAAAGAAATTGCCCTTACTTGCCACATTGCATACATTCATCCTCCCAAGAGATACTCAGACCTTCAGCTCCCACTTGCTAACCCAAGGTGGGAGAGATAGATCAATGTCTGATTCTTAGCCCCCGCACCGGCAGGCCCCCAGCTGCTTACCAGGGCTGTGAGTAGGCTGCCTGCTCTCCCAGTGCCCCAAGGTCCAACATGATGCAGAGCCCAGGAATTGCTGATATTTCTTGCCCTCGTGTGCCAGTGGCATTTTAAACCACTTCATTTGTGCTAATGGATTCACAGGTGGCACTGACTGCAGAGAAAGTGTATGCTTTCAAGTACTTTGTTCTACTTCAGTCTCCATGTGGAAAAAAAAAATCAATTGCACTAGCACATATCCACATCAGAAGATCACATCCATGCTGTTATGGTTTATACCTAGATGTCCCCCCAGAGCCTCCTGCACTGGGGCAGAGCTTTTGGAAGGTGGTTAGATTCTGAGGAAGCTACTACTGACTTGCTGTTAGGAGGTGGTCTAGGCAGAAGTGATTCACTCGGGGCATGACCTGGAAGAGCATCTGTCTCTTCCCATCTCCTCCCTTTGTTCTGTGCTTTCTGGCTACCAAGACATGAACAGCTCTTCTCCACTGGCCCTTCTACCATGCCATCCTTGAAACCAGCCTCCAGTGGACTAGAAACACAAGCAAAAGCAAACCCCTCTTTTTTTAATATGTGTGTTGGATATTGTGTCTCAGCAACTAGAAAGTGGTTAAGACACCTGCTTTCACATTCAAATCACCTGAGCAACTCTAGAAATTCTAAAGTGGAAGAGGTACACTGAAGATAAATTTACCAAAATTTTGGGCATGCAAACTTAAGCAGCAGCAAACTTTACAAATTTCTCTAGATAGTTTCAATGTGCAACCAGCTTAAACCCAATGACATAATGACTCCCAGTGGTGTACTTAATTAATTTTTAAGACATGTACTTGTCAGATGTTTTGATTCTATAAAGGACATATTCACACAGGGAAAGTGAACTGCCAAACTTAGTAAAACACTCAATTCAATAAAACTACATTTTTCCTATAAGAGTAGTTGATCTATTTCTTCTCTTTAATATATTTTTATTTTTGATTGACGCATAGTAAATATACATATTTATGAAGTATAGCATGTCCTTGCAACACATGTGTATAATGTATAACAATTGGTAGCAGATCAGAATCTATCAAGGATTATTTCAATGGGAAGATTTCATAATAATCAATAATTTGTTTTTATTTTAGTGCTGGGGAAAAGGGGATGTATCTGAAAAAATGGAGAAAGAACAGGAATGGGTGAGAAATGAGAATTCACCCACATACCCAGATCCCAATCTTGTCAATTTCTGGTCAGCCCTGGTCTGGAGACCTGTAATCTAAAAATTCAGAGTGGAGCATTGTGGGGACTCTTCTTTTTGGAACTGCCATAGAGCAAACTCAAAGGTTGTTATTGTTTCTAAAATAAGTCCTTGCGTTCCCCTGGGCAGAAAATAACTCACTGTGAGGATCAGCTCAACCTTAAGGAACACTCTGATACTGCACCCAGTTCCAGAACAAGGGATCCACTGGGTGGGCATTTGGCTTGCTTTTCCCTGAAGTAAGCCTGACCTTTCACTGGGCTCTTCCAGCTCAAGTGAGTTTCCTAGGGATGCTGTAATAATTTACCCACAAACTAGGTAGTTAGCACAATAGAAGTTTGTTGTCTTATATTTCTGGAAGCTTGAATTCCAAAATCAAGAAATTGGCAGGGGCCATACTCCCTCTAAATGTCCCAGGAAGAATATTCTCTTAACTCTTGCTCACTTCTGGCAGTGGCCAGCAAACTTGGACATTCCTTTTACTCAGAGCAGCAACACTCCCATCATCCCATTGATTGTGTCTCTATTCCACCTCTTACAAGGACACCAGCTGTATACAATGTGACAGCTATCTAATCCAGCATAGTCTAATTTTAAATAATTTCTCCTACAAAAACTTTTTTTTCCAAATAAGGCTGTAGCCTAAATCTCTAGAAAAGATATGAATTTAGGGGAGATGCTATTCAATGCAATACACAGCTCCAGTCTTACCTCTGAACTTGTTTGTATGTTGGACCCCACCACCATGGAAGATCTTCCCGACACCAAATGTCCATGGTTGTGCCTTCTCCCCTTCATCACCTTTTCTTGCCTAATATTTGGGTCTTCAGACTGTCTGGTCTGCAGGTCCCAGGCATTGTTACTCTAACCAGACCTGCTGCAAACCAAGCCCAGAATAAAACATTGCCTTGAATGCCTTCTTTTCAAGATTTTAACCAAGAAAAAGAATAATAATTCCAATGTCTGCAAAAAATATTGTTTCCCTAGAAATCACTCATCAACTGATTCACCTTCTTAATGGTGAGTAATATAATTTTTCTGGAAAATATTTCTTACTACATGATATCATATTTTAACTGTAATACTCACTTTTTATTCCTGAATCCCTTATATTTTTTTACTATTATATCACATACTTATATAGTGTAAAATGTTTTTAAACTAGAATTTTGCTTATATTTTCATCATTTGCATTTTGCTCCAAAAAAATAAATGCATATACTATACTGGTATTAAATGTGTAGCAAAATAGCATAGTATTTAAAGAAAAGGAAAGGCAAAGGAAATAAAGGTATGAGACAAGGTAAGTAGATGATTGAATTTAGCATTCAGACTCTGCTAACAAGTTAGGTGTGTTTGATATAATAGAACAAAAATTCAAGTATGAACTTTCTGGTAACCATAAAATCAGTACTTAGAAGTAAATACAATATATATATATATATATATATATATATATATATATATACCACTATATATAATGGCAACCCCAGTTGCTCAATGGGATGTTCATGGCTTCTAATTTGAGACCAGAGAAAATTTCTCCCTGAGGACTTCAGGAAAAAGGACATTGAAATATACAACAAACAGCATTCTTGACAGCATCCTTATAAGCAGGTCTAGGAAAAAACCCTCACAAAAATGGAAATTTATACTTATTTCTCAGAATAGGCTGAGTTATGACAGAACCATTAGTCAGGAACAGGCTGGAACTTACCAAAAAATCAACATATAAAGCTATGCATAAGAGGAAAGGCAGCAGGTCAGGGGACAGAGGGACATAAGTCAATTCCAGCAGCAGAGCTGAGAAGTCTGGAGAAAGCCCAGATGAGGCCAGGTCCCCCTTGAGCCTTGGCAAACTCCAGTCAGAGATCTGGAAAGTCTTTCCCATAACCCATAGAAAATGCTGAGGAGCTAGTTCACACACTGATGTAGCAAGATTTAATCATCTCTCAACATACAAAAGACATAGTCCCAACAACCTGACTCAGCTCTGAAGAGTGGCTCAAAATATAGCCATTGTTGATTCCCTATAGTTTTTTGATATCTTGTATCATTTTCATTATTTTATTGGGTTGGGTTTATTCTCTTTTGTTCTGTTTGATGATGTCAAATCCAATGGCAAGAGCAGCTATTTCAAAGATAATAAAATATATTATGGTAGCTATTTTGGACTATATATATATATATATATATATATATATATATATGCCCCCAGGAACTACTAAAACTAAAGTACAAGAGGGTGACTGAAAATGGTACCTGGAAATGTCATCATCACTTCTCTTTTTAAATGACCACATACAGTAATATGAGAACCAAAAATAAAAATCATAGCTGTGGCTCAAGCAAGCGGTGGGTGCCCCAGGGGGAGAATCAGCCAGTGTCTCCCAAGATCCTGCCATGTTGGAACTTAGGGTGCTGGGAAAGAAGGCAACCCACTCATCTCCCTGGGAAGCAGCCATGGCTTGAGCAAGCAGTGGGCGCCCCAGGGGGAGTACCAGCCAGTATCTCCCAAGATCCTGCCATGTTGGAACTTAGGGCACTGGGAAAGAAAGCAATCTGCTTGCCTCCCTGGTAAACAGCTGTGGCTCAAGCAAGCAGCAGGTGCGCCAGGGGGAGAACCAGCCAGCATCTCCCAAGATCCCACCATGTTGGAACTTAGGGTGCTGGGAAAGAAAGCAACTTGCTCACCTCCCTGGTAAGCAACCATGGCTTGAGCAAGCAGCAGGCACCCCAGGGGAAGAACCAGCCAGCATCTCCCAAGATCCCACCATGTTGGAACTTAGGGCACTGGGAACCCGCTCGCCTCCCTGGTAAGCAGCCATGAACCTATCTCTGCACAGACTGAGAACCAAAACATCCCATTCTTCCCACCCACCCTGTTTGCAAATGTGAGCCAGAGATCTGAGCATCTCTTGGGAGGTTGACTGTATGCAATATAGCAAATATGGGGGATTTCCATCTACCGTTCTTTGAAAACAAATATTGTATCACTGTTTTGCTTTGTTCTGATTAATTGTATTGCTATATTCAACATTCTGTTTTGATAAGTTCTATAATGTTTTTTATTTGGTTTGATTTTTCTATACCTGATTGAAAGGACAACTATTGTGAAGATAATGCGATATACTATGGTACCTATTACTGTTATCCTAGTAACCTGCTGTGATGTTCTGTACCAATTTCACTGCATTGTCTCAATTGGCTTTGTTCTGTCTTATTCTACTGTATATTACTACCTTCAAAGTAATTTTAAAAATGAAAAAATAAAAACCATTGACTATTGGGAATCAAGTATTTTGAGTCGGTGGGAAGAAGGTGCTCCTGGATACTCCATGACTCTTGACTAATGTATGGGTCCTTTATGAAGAGTCAACTCTCTGTTTCCAATGGCAATGTTCCATACTCCTTTCCATCTTGCTGCCACTGGTAATAAGGAATCTGACAAGCAAGTACTACGTTTGATGTGAGCATCTAGATAGACCAATGAGGAGGCAGGGAGGAGATTGAGGCCAGCAAGGAGTCTGAAACCAAATGCTGTCTGTGTGTCTAGAGCCTCCATCACTGGGTCCCCCTTCCAAGCTCTTCCTTCTTCCTCTCATGGTCCCCCTGCCCTGCTCTAGTACTTGTTTGTGTCTTTGTTTAACCATCCTAGACAACACATTGATTTTTTTCTTTTTAAAAATTTTTTTATTTGTTTATGAGTGTGTGTTTAGAATATAAAATGAGTACATTCCTCATGGGAAATTGGTACATGTATATAATGCATTTTAATTATTTTTTCCTCTCCTTCCCCTCCCTGGTCCATCCATCTTCTTGTCCCTTTCCCTTTTGGAAGAGTTCTATCACCCTACTTTCTATTATGCATCTTTTATTTTGCTTTTTAATTATATTTTGAGTTTCTCACATAAGAGAAACCATGATACTTAAGGATATGCATCTAATTTATTTCATTTAATATTATGGTTTCAAGGTGCATCTGTTTTCCTACAAATGACTCACATTTACACTTCTTTATGGCAATGCATCATGTATAAGTACCACATTTTCCTGATTCATTCTTCGATTTTAGAATTAAGGTGTTTAATTAAGCTCAGCACCTTTCCAAAAACTCAACAAAAAATGCCATGAGATCTGGGCTTTTTTTTTTAAAGCATATCATTCTCCTTTCCAATGGGGAGTTCCAGTGGGGTGACTATGGCACTGGGTATATTCAGTAAGAGTAAGTCTTGTTTTCAGCCTCTAAGATTCCACCAGTACAATATCATACCAGTGACTTCACCCTTAGTGGAGTGATTTCATCCTTCTGTGGGGGTCGGAGAGGTTAAGATAGGTATTCTCCAGTAGTTAAAAGATAAAGGCTATGTTTATGAAGGATTTTCTCCCAAACAGTAGCAACTCAGGACTCCCCCCTATCTTGAAGCCCTGCATTGGAAATAAGGGCAATAATGTTCCCTTGTCAACCCCATGTAGCTGTCACCTGATTTGAATTACCTAGTAGTCTTGATTTAGTAAATTATTTAGATTATGGGGGAGGGGCATGAGATGATTTGCTCATCAAGAACTAAACTGCAATACATCATTTTTTAAGATTGCTGTGGGGGAGGGCCTGGGGATTTAGCTGAGCGGTATAAGCCCCTGCCTTGCAAATGCGCAGTCGTGAGTTCAATCCCCTGCACACGCACAAAAAAAAAGATTGCTGTGTGCTTTTAAATCATCATGCATCCTGCTAATATCACAAGACTCTGTAACCACATACTCACTATCTTTCTTCCTGCCTCTACAACGAAATAGAAGTCCAATTTGAACATCTACTGAATTACCAAGATTTGAAAATTCCTTTGAAAATTTCTCTAAGAAATGGAAAGATTAATTGTTGTTGGAGTCCAATCTCTTACAAGACCCAGTTTACTGACCACTGGCTCTATTTTTTTAAACCCAAGAATAAACCCACAAAGAGAAAGTTGGATCCAGTTTATTTGAATAAATAGTTTACCTTTGTTTTTCTTTAAATTGTCATTGTGGATGGGCTCAGTCGCTCATGCTAAGAGATCATGGCTGAATCAATCAATTGTGAATCACAACATGGTTCAGCTTAAAGTACAAACTTCAGCAAGCCTACAATGGAAGACTGAGCACATAAGGCTGAGGCACTTTCACTGTTAGCTACAAATACACCCTTTCTCTAAACTGTATTTCTATCACCTTTATTTCTCACTATATGTATATAGAATTATGATTTTTTTTTAAATTCCTATTGTTGATTGCCCTCTGGATGGCAGGGCCTGCGACAAGAGTCTCAGTCCATGCTCTGTGCTTCCTCTGTTGCTCCAGGATAGCAGATCCTGTGAAAAGAGTGTAAGGACTCAAGCCTTTGGTGGGTAGAACAACAGGAACCCCAAGACCCAGGACAACAGCCTGGCTCCCTCATCTTTGGAGGGCGGAGTAATCCTGCCTCTACATCAAAACAGTGGAGTAACCTGTGTCAGTGGTCAGTAACTTGTGTGAGACCAGCAACCTGGAAGCATCTGAAACAGCAGCGAGGAGCCAGCAGCTGGACTCTAGAGAACTCTAACACAAAAGACCAGTCCCAGCCCCCACATCCAGAGGCAGCTCCATATGCAGCAGCATAACATGTACACTATCACAGAACTGTAAATACCAGAGGCATTTTACCACTTTTCTTCTCCCTTGTTTGTCTCTGGCTGTCCCTTTCCTGTCTAGTTGGACAGTCTCTTCTTTTGTTTTGCATTCTGAGGTTACTTTTGTATTGGGGATTTTTTTTTTCCTTTTCTTCTCCTCTCTTTCTCTGGGCTCCTTTCTCTTTCTTTCCTTTTTTTTTCTTTTGTTTTGGTTCTCTTTCTCTTTATTCCTTCTGTTTTTCACTGTTTAAGCTTCTTACCTTTTTGATTTTCTTCAGTTGTTCCTCTTTCTCTTTTTCCTCAGCTACTTCTTGAGCCGAGTTAAACTTTCGAATGAGTAATCATTGTCTCTGTCCTTTCTGATTACTCCTCTGCATTCTATTTCATTCTTTCCCTCCTGAGTCCTCCAGTTTGCCAAAACTCAGGTGATCATCCTTTGATTTCCAGTCTTGATGCTACTATATCTGACCTCATTCATCACTTTAGCCTGATCCCTACCCATCTTAAACCCCCCACTCCCCACAGATGGATAAAATCACTCCACTAAGAGTAAAGTCACTGGTATATTTGCTTTTGTTATATAAACTGAGTTTGATCCTATGGATGGATGTAGCAGGTTAATGGTTACCATAGTTTGTCAGTAGTTAAGCTGTACTTGAAACTATTGTTATTACTGTCCTACTTTAGCCAGGGTGTCATACATGTTATAAATAGTTTTTCTCCCTTGTATGATAACACTGTGATTATATGGGGCCATAGTCATTACCACAGCTCAATACCAAAGAATTGGGAGCTGAACCAAATAGTAATCTTGTATCCTTTACAAATTGGGAAGATAGAGTCATGGGATCACTATAAAGAACCACCTAGTCAGTCTTCTTGATTAAAGATAACCTTGAGACACAGCTAAATCTGCTCCTGCACACCCGCCACCAACATTGGAAGGCTTGTTTCCTGTGGATAGCCAGCACAGGTGGGGAGACCCAGCCAGACATGCCCCATATGCTCACAGGCCACCACTGGAGACCCTTGCTTCCTTCAGGCAGCCAGAGCCCACCAGAAGAATCAGACAAACACACTACTCTATGCCTGCTGCCACTGGGGAAGACCTGATATAGACACATGGGCCGAGAGGAAAAGCAGCCCTGCCACCACACAGCCCTGGCCATTAGAGAAGCTTCAGTGTAGCTGAAAGAGTCTATAGAAGCCCACCCCATGCCCTACTACCTCCCTGAGAACCTGGGTTCAGAGAAACCCAGGTTCCTGGCCTATTCTTCTATACCATGGAGGGGAAGTCAACATGGGAAATGTCTAGGACCCCACAACCAGCTTGTTGGGAGGAACCCAGGATAATGTCAAGACAAAGGAGCAAAAGGCAAACTGAGACTTCTAGCCCACATAGAATAAGTCTGGGAGATACAGTCATGGAAGAAAATAGAAGTCACACACCTGAAATCTCCAAGAGGATAGCACCTGAAGTAAAGAAACAACTTCATGAGACTGTAAAAGTAATCAGATCAGAAATAATGTCTCAGATAAAAGAAGAAATCATAAACATAATGAAAGAATTGCTGAGCATATCTAAAGAAGATATAGATAATAAATAGGAACATAGGAAAATGATGGAAACTTTAAAAGAACAATATAGAAATAAATTACAATGCATGAAACAGACTCAAAGAGATATCCAGGAAATTAAAAAGTCAATTTAAAGCTGGCAAAACTACTTGAAAGAGACTGAAGATAGACTTTCAGATCTTAAAGACAGGATGGCAGCTAGCAAATATGAAAGGAAAGATCTCTTAAAAATAACAAGGAACAGGGCTGGGGATTTAGCTCAGTGGCTTAAGCACCTGCCTGGCAAGTGCGAGGTCATGAGTTTGATCCCCAGTACAAAAAAAAAAAACAAGGAATCAAGAAATAACAATTCAATGGCTTCAAGACAATGCAAAGAAAAATAATTTAAGAATGATTGGTATCAGAGAAGAAGCAGGGGTCAACACAAATGAAATAAAATGGCTATTTACAGAAATGATAGCAGAAAACTTCCCAAACATGGGGAAAGGATTTAGAATACAGTTAAGTTATGCATATAGAACTCCAAATAGCATAACTAAAATAAATCTATACCAAGACATATAATAATCAAGATGCCAAAAATCCAGCACAATAACATAATATTACAGGTTGTTAGAGGAAAAAGACAGATCAACTATAAAAGAAAGCTCATCAGTAACAGACTTCTCAACAGAAATCACCAAGTTAAGAAGAGCTTGGAGCAAAGTATTTCAAGTCTTGAAAAAAAACAAATTCCAATCCAGATTGATGTACCCTGCAAAACTATCTTTCAAAATTAATGGAGAAACAAGATACTTCCATGAAAAAGAACAATTGAAGGAATTCATGACCACCAAACAAACCCTACAAAGAGTATTGATGGATATAAAGATATTCTTGAAAGAAACAAAGATGACCCCAGTCCCAGGAATGGGATTGATGTTCTGAGCAAGCAGTTGAATGGAAAGGAAAGGTAGGGAGTCAATGGCAATATAAAACCATGGCAGAGATGAACCAATGTATGCTGATTTTAACAATTAATGTAGATGACCTCAGTTCATCAATAAAAAGAAACACAGGGAGAGTGGATCAAGAAACAAGCTCCATCAATACACTGTATACAAGAAAAACATTTAACTCAAAAGGAAATTCATAGACTGAAAATCAAAGGAGAGCAAATAATTGTTCCACATGACAGAAGACCAGAAAAAAGCAAGATAACTTGCCTATCAACTGCAGAATGGATAAGAAAAATATGGTATTTTTCTTACAATGGAAAGCTACTGAGCTATAAAGTGGGATAAAATATGGTATTTTTCTTACAATGGAAAGCTACTGAGCTATAAAGTGGGATAAACTTGAGGCTCTTGTAGGTAAATGGATTCAACTTGAGATCATGCTTATGAGTGAAATGGTTTGGACTCATGCAGGTTAACACTGAGTTATCTCTCTAGCATAAAAAATTGAAGGAGTTATTGGGATTCAACAAGCACAATCAATATTATGAAAGTGATAGGAGAGGAAACACCTAAAAAGGGAAATTGGTAACCACTGCTAATTTTGTAATTATCTTGTTTTGAGTTCTTGTATTGTTTTCATAATTTTGCTAGGTTTAATTTTATCCTGTCTTGTTTTGTTAGATTTTACTGTGTCTGATGGTATGGACAGCTATTTTGAAGATAACAGGATGTATTATGGTAACCATTGTTGATTTCATATTATCTTGTTTTGAAGTCCTATAATGCTTACATTCTTTTATTTTGACTGATTTTATTCTGTTTTGATCTTATTATATGTGATGATACAGTTATTTTGAAGAAAATGAGATATTATGATAGCTATTACTGTTTTCCTATCATCTTATTTTGAAGTCCTACAGTGCTTTCATTTTTATGTTTTGACAGGTTTTATTGTTTTGTTTTATTTGAATTTATTATGTGCAATATTCTGGACAGCTATTTTGAAGTAGACAAGAGACACTGTAGTAGCCATTGTTCATTTCCTATTATCTTGTTTTGAAGTCCTATAATACTTTCATTCTTTTATTTTGATTTGTTTTAGTCTGATTTGTATTGTTTGATTTTATTATATGTGATTATATGAACAGTTATTTTTGAGGAAAATGAGAATCATTATGGTAGCCATTGTTGATTTCCTGTTGTCTTTTTTTGAAGACCTGTATTGTTTGTATCGCTCTGCTCTGATTTCCCTTATTCTGTTTTGTTTTGTTTTATTGTCTTTAAAATAAAAAAGAACCACCTACATCTAGAAGACATCCCTGACAAATAGACATATTCTATTTGTCATATTCTATGGGAGCCTCAATACTAGTGATAAAGCTATCATAAGTAATAGGTATCAACATAGACAGTAAAATAAAATAAAAGAGAGAAAATAGGAAATGACAAGACACAGAAGTAAAATGCAATGTCAGACCCCCAGCCCACCCAGGACAAGCCTGGAACTCAGTGAGACACATGAAATTGGAAGTCAAACACTGGAACTTACTGACATGATAAAAACAGAAGTGAAAAAAAAGTGGAAAAAGGTAGAAATAAAATAATCTCTGAAAAAATGATGCTTAAAATCAAAGATATTAGAGAAAATAAAGATAAAAGTGTAGATGAGCTTAGAAAAATGATGGAAAAAAAAAGAATGCCTAACACAGAGAGAAATGGAATCCATGGAACATATCCAAGTAGAAATCCAAGAAATTAAAACCTTGTGTGTTTGTGTGTGTCTGTGTGTGTATAGCAGATTGAATGAAGGAAAGGAGAGGATAGAATTTCATATCTTGAAGACAGAATTATAGCTAGTGATCATAAAAATGAAAATATCTTAAAATAGCAAAAGACCATAAAAAGTCAATCCAAAAGCTACAAAATGAAGCAAAGAATAACATAAGACTGATTGAGATAAATGAAAAAGCTGGAGACAGTACAAATGGCATCAAAAACTCTTCACAGAAATGTCAGAAAACTTCCCAAGCATGGATAAAGACTTTGACATACAAATAAATGCAGCATATACAACTCCAAATAGCCATAATCAAAATAAAAATACACCAAGAAATACAATAATGAAGATTACAGAAATTCAGCACAAGACCAGAATACTAAAAGCTATTAAGAGAAAAGAAACAGATAAAGAAAAGCTCATCAAAATCATGACAGGCTTCTCACCACAAAACTCCAGGTCAAGAAGAGCTTGCAGTGAAGTAGTTTAAGTCCAAAAAGAAAACAACTTCCAACCCAGATTGATATACCCTTCAAAGCTATCTTTCAAAATTAATGAAGAAATAACATACTTCCATGACAAAGAACAACTGAAGAAACTTATGACCACCTAACCAACCCTTAAAAAGGTACTGAAAGATATTCTAGACAGAGATAAAAATGACCACAATTCCAAGAACAGCAGGAAAAAGAAACCACCAGGCAAGCAGGCAATTAAACAGAAGGGAAAGGCAGGGAATCAACAGCAGGAAAACACCATGACAAACATAAATCAATACTTATTAGTTATAACCATCAATGTACAGGGCCTCAATTCACCAATCAAAAGAAACAGACTGGCACAATGGATCAAAAAAAGATCCAACAATATGCTGTATACAATAAACACATTTAACTCCAAAAGAAATTGATAGACTGAAAGTCTAAGGATGAAAATCAATCTTCCATGCAACAGAAACCCATAAAAGTCATGAGTAGCTATTCTGTTTGCAGACAAGGTGAACTGTAAACCAAGAATGATCAAAAGAAATAAAGACAGTCATTACATACTTGTTAGAGGAAAACTACAAAACAAAGGGATAACAATCAAAAATATGTATGCACTAAATATGGGAATGCCCAGCTACATAAGACAATTATTAATAGACATAAAAAATCAAATAATTTATAACACAATTCTAACAGGAGACCTCAATACTCCATTGTCACAAAAAGATAGATAAACTAGGCAAAAAATCAGCAAAGAACTATCAGAATGGAACAAAACCTATGAACAAATTGACTTAGTAGATGTTTTCAGAGTATTCTACCCAATATTATCAGAATACATATTCTTCTCAGTTGTATATGGGATTCTCTCTAAAACAGAACATATATTAGCCCACAGAACATGCTTAAATAACGGCAAAGGAATTAAAATTATCCCATGCATATTTTCTAACCATAGTACAATGAAATTGGAAATTAATGACAAAAGAAACAACAAAAACTCCATAAACATGTAAATTAAAGAATAACCTCCTAAATAATCAATGGATCATAGATGAAAATAAAGAAATTAGACAATATTTACATCTAAACACGAATGCAGATACAACATATCAGAAATTATGGGATGCAATGAAAGCAGTCCTAAGAGGGAAAGTTATGCTGGTGAGTTCTTACATCAGGAAAACAGAACAAATACAACCAAACAACCAAGTGTTACAATTCATGCTTCCAGAAAAAAGAAGAGCAAGACAAACCCAAAGCCCATACAAGGGAGAAAATTATAAAGATTAGAGCAGAAATTAATGCAACACACACCAAAAAAAACAATAGAAAGAATTAATGAATCAAAGAATTGGTTCTTTAAAATAATAAATAAAATTGATAAAAACCCTTAGCCAATTTTATCAAAGGAGAAAAAAGACTCAAATTCATGCATTGAGGAATGAAAAGGTGAAATCACCACAGATCCTGTGAAAATTCTGAAATCATCAATAACTACTTTGAAAATCTTTAATCTCATAAGATGGAAAACACACAAGAAATGGACAGATTCTCAGATACATATGAATTGCCAAAGCAAAACCAAGAAGACATAAAATTTAGAATAACCTAGTGTCAGTTAATGAGATTGAAAATCAAAAAACTTACCAACAAAGAAAAACCCAGGTCCTGATGGATTCAGGACCATAATTTCTATAAGAAATTTAAAGAAGATTTAATGCCAACACTCCTCAAATTTTTTAATAAAATTGAAATGGAAGCATTACTCCTTAATTCATTGCTGGAGCCAAGTGTTACACCAATACAAAAACAAGAGAAAGATCCAACCCAAAAAGAAAACTACAAGCCAATCTCTCTAATGAACATAGATGCAAAAATTCTCAATAAGATATTATCAAAGAGAATGCAGCAAAGCACTTAGATTATATACCATGACCAAGTTGAATTCATCCCAGAAATGCAAGGATGGTTCAACATATGCAAATCAATACATGTAATACATAATATCGACAGAGTCAAAGACAAAAATCACATGATCATCTCAATAGATGCAGAAAAAGCTTTTGACAAAGTCCAACACTCATTCATGATAAAAAAAAAAACCCTACAGAAAATCAGAATAGATGGTCTCTATATCAATCTGATAAAACTCATCTGTAATAAACAAACTATCATACGAAATATACAAAAACTGAAAGCTTTCACTCTAAAATCAAAAACAAGGATGTCACCACTTCTATTTGATGTAGTTCTGAAAACATTAACCAGAGCAATTAGATGAGAGAAATAAAAGGAATAAGTATAGGAAAAGAAGAAGTAAAATATTATTACTTGAAGATGACATAGAAGACCCTAAAAACTCCACCAAAAGCCTACTATATTTAGTAACCAAATTCAGTAGAATAGCTGGATACAAACTCAACACTCAAAAATTAATACCATTCCTGTAAGACAACAAACTCACTGAGAGAGAGAAATTAGGGAAACCACACCCTCCACAATAGCATCCAAAAATATGAAACACTTAGGAATCAATATGACAAAGGAAGTAAAAGATCCATATATTGAAAATTACAGTAATCAGAAACATGAGATTGAAGAGGATATCAGAAAATAGAAAGATATCCCTTGCTCATGAATAGGAGTAAACAATATAGCAAAAATGGCCATACTCCCAATATTGTTACAAGATTAAATGCAATCCTGATCAAAATACCATTAGCATACCTCACAGAACTATAGAAAATATTCCTAAAATTCGTCTGGAAGCTGAAGAGACCTAGAATAGCAAAGGTAAACTTAGGCAACAAAGGCAAAGCAGGAAGCATCATAATTCTAGACTTGAAATTATACTACAAAGCCATTATGATAAAATCAGTATGGTACTGGAAAAAACAAACCTGAGAACCAGTGGAACATATTAGAAGATGTGTACACAACTCCAAACATGCTCAGCCATCTTATCTTTGACAAAGGGGCCAAACATATTCACTGGAAGAATGATAGCCTCTTTAGTAAATGGTGCTGGGAAAACTGTCTGTTTACATGCTGAAGTCTAAAACTAGACCCATGTCATGCACTAAAGTCAAAATGGATCAAAGATATAAATATTAAACAGAAATGCTAAATCTCCTGGAAAAGAAAGTAGGTAAACATCTTGAAGACATTGGGATAGGCAAAGCTCAAACAGCACAGGAAACACTTAAAAGAATCACAACTGGGATCTCATCTTATTAATAAGTTTTTGCACATCAAAAGAAATCACCAATAAAGTGACAAGACAACATATAAAGTGGGAAAAAATTTTAGCCAACTGTGCCTCAGGCAAAAGACTTACAGCTAGAATACATAAAGAATTGAAAAAAATCAGATCTTCCCAAATAGAAAGACCCAATCCAAAAGTGGGCAGCTGAGATGAACACACCTCTCAAATGAAGAAATATAAATAGCAAATAAATACATGAAAAAATGTTCAATATCATTGGTCACTCAAGAGATGAAAATTAAAACAACACTGAGATTCCATCTTACCCCAATAAGAATGGCTATCATCAAGTAATCGATCATTAACAAATGACATAGGGGCAGTGAGGAAAAAGGAACCCTTCTCCCAAGTTAATGAGAATGTAGACTGGTGCAACAGTTATGGATGTCAGTGTAGAGATTTCTCAAAAATCTAGGATTAGAGATCCCAATCAACCCAGCTATTCCCCTCCTGGGTATTTTCCCAGAAGAATTAAAAGAACATTATACCCCACAGGTATATGTGCACCCATGTTTATAGCAGCACAATTTGCAATAGCTGAATCTTGGAAACATTGATGCCCATAAACTAAGGAATGGATAAAATTATGTAATATTTTTATACAATGGAGTATCACTTGTCTATAAAAAAGAATAAACTTAAGACATTTATATGGAAATGGATGCAACTTGAGACCATACTCATAACTGAAATAAATCAGACCCACATGTGTAAACATTCTACTGTCTCCATAGTGTAACAAGCTAAGAAAGTACATAAGATCCAAAATGTACAATAGATATTGTGAAATAGGAAGAAATTGTTCAAAAGGAAAAGGAAACCAGGCTGGAGAAAGAAGAAAAGAAGGAAGGGAAAAGAAAAATAAAATAAAATAAAATAAAATAAAAGTTTGTGCCTATATTGTTTGGTCAGTTTTTCATGTCTTGTAATACAGGCAACTACTTTGAAGATAGCAATACACAATGTACTAACCATTGTTCCTCTACTACAATGTTATTTCTAAATTCTGTGCCATTGTGTTATTTCTTTAAAATAAAAAATTTAAAAATACAAATAAATTCTAGTTGTTTAGTCTTATAGTGCAGCTCAGATTTATTTACAGGGCTTTTGGTTGTCATTTAGAAGCAAATATCTCTGTAGAGCTTTGCAACTGTGAGGCCTAGATATTGCCATTATGCTAAGAATAGTTAAAAACTTTCCACCTGCACTGAAATATTGTCCTGGAGTTCAGTTGCCTCTATCGAAGGACACAGCCTTTAAAGATGGATCCACTTCAGTACCTCTCCCCTCTATAGCAAGCTCCATTCCATTGTTTATAGGACAAAGAAAATATATACTGAAGTTACTATGTCAGACTCTACCGTGTGCTAATTTCAAGCCTGTAATTCATAATATATATTGGTGTCTCCCACTATATATCTCCCACTCCATAGCCCTTGGGCCAGCTTGTCACTCACCACTATGTGGAGACATAGGACTAGTGTAAAGGAAGTTTTCTATTCTCCTATTATTTTTAGCCCTTCACAGCCTAAAAACTTGTAAAACAGGATGCTACTGTAATTTCGCATCAGGAAACAAAATAGTTATCCTGAAGAAATTGATGGAGAGTTTAGAAATACAAGTCAGTGGACTTAAGCATGACATGAACTCAGAAGAATCCACTAAAATCAGACAAAATTACAGGTGACTGACTTAGTAGAGGTAAATGCTAAATGCCATTGGTGAGACTTCTGCTTCCAATCAACTCAAAATAGTAAAAACTGGATTTACCCTCCGTGATGGAAAAAAAAGGCAAATTATATGAAATAATGATTGATGGAAATACAGACATTAGACAATGAAATACAGTATGATTCCTAAGAAACAAGAAACAAATGATGTGAGTCTTGTAACTACAATAGTTTACTTCTTTGAAAGACTGTCCAGGCTCTGGTTCAGATAAAATCATATCATAGTAAAGCTAGAAGACTTCCAGAGTTGCCAAAACAGAATTGAGATTTTTTTAAAGAGGAAAAAAAAAAAAAAAAGCAAAACAGGAAAAAAGGAAGAAATAATACAGAATTTCAAAAAAAATAAACAGTAAAAAATCACTAGTTGATAAATTACATATTGTCTTCTTAGATATGTAGTTCAAGTTACAAAATTAAAGCATACAAAGTGGACATTCAAACAGTGAGGCTGCAAACAGTTGTGTTCAATGATCCAACAAAAACTTAGCAACATGGTTATCAATCCTACACTCTTAAACATGCATGCAGTTATATCCTTTAGAGTGCTTTCTTTTCCTCCTTTTGCTTTTTAAGTCCATTATCTGTTTAGTTATATCATGTTTCAGTTTGTTCAGTACCTTACTGATCTGTTTTGTTGTTGTTATTTACTATTTATTTATTTTAAAGTAGTAAAATACCACAAAACAAAATGGAAAAAAGCCAATTGAGATAGTATAGTGAAATTCACAGCAGTGTACAGAACTTCACAGCAGGTTACCAGGATAACAGTAATAGTACCATAGTATATTTCATTTTCTTCACAATAGTTGTTCTTTCAATCAGGTATAGTAAAATCAAAGGAAATTCAGAACACTATAGAACTTTTCAAAAGAATATTGAATAGAGCAATTCCATTAATCAGAACAAAGAAAAACAGTGATACAAATATTTGCCTTCAAAGAGATGGTAGAAGGAAATGCCCCTTATTTGCTATATTGCATATAGTCAACCTCACTAGATCTCTGGCTCACATTTGCTAATGGTGGGGGGGTGGACAGAGGATGGATGTTTGAATCTCAGTCCGCGCTGGTAGGTTCACAGCTGCTTACCAGGGCGGCAAGCAGGTTTCTTGGTTTTCCAGCGCCCTAGGTTCCATCATGACGCTGCTCTCAGGAGATGCTGATGGTTCTCGCCCTGGGGTAGCCACAGCTTTCCAGGCTACAGCCACTTACCAGGGCAGCGAGCTGGCTGCTTGGTTTCTGAGTGCCCTAGAACT
Source organism: Hydrochoerus hydrochaeris (assembly GCA_004027455.1). Lineage (NCBI taxonomy): Eukaryota > Metazoa > Chordata > Mammalia > Rodentia > Hydrochaeridae > Hydrochoerus > Hydrochoerus hydrochaeris. The sequence goes on along the minus strand of PVLA01006117.1, from coordinate 74,865 downwards.
GAGATTTTATGAGACAAAGACATGTAGCCTTCTCAGGACAGAACACAGAAGATGAAAAACACACAAAATCCTACAGAGGGTCTCCTCCAAGTATTCAGGAGTGTGCTAACTGAAGCATTTGTATGAGGAAGAACCACCAAGAATTAAGAGGCACAGCACCCTGTTCTTATGTATGGCCTGCAATATGACTCATTTTACCTGGCCAGATAGAAAACCCATAATACATCAGGCATTGTGTAGGATATTCACAAAGACCTTACCTCAAGGAAGATGATTAATCAGCCCTAGCGCCAGCACTCTTCTGGAGCCACCTAAAAAATTAGACAAAAAACTGGAAGAATCAAATTTCTTCCCAATAATTTAACTGTGTCCCAAAATGAAGCTCCAGAGTTCTTACCAAAATGCAAGAATACTTAATATCCAACAAGGTACAATTTTTGACCATCCAATAAAAGACTGCTAAGAATGTAAAAAGTGGGAAAAGCAAGTGAGATTAATCAATTGAAATTGACAAAGAAATGTCATGAGATGTCATAAATTTATGGTTAACAGTTAATGACATTAAAACAGCTATCATAAATATGTTCTGTATGTTTTTTAAAATTCAGTAGAGATGTGGAAGATTAAAAAACATTCAAACTTCAGAGATGAAAACTACAATGCCTGATATGAAAATTGCCCAGATGAAATTGACAACAGATAAAATATTGCAGATGCTAAATCAGGACCTCATCCATTCAGCCTCTGATGTGAGCTCTCCAAGATGTATCCCTACATGGCAGATGGGGTGATGGCAGGAGAACATTCAAGGAGAGATCATATGGGAGGACAGAAAGAAAGTCAGGAGCCAGGCTTGTTTTTTCCTAACAACTCACTTTGGGAGAACTAGCTCACTCTGCAGGACAAACATCAGCCTTTCCCAGGATGACATTCTAGTGACATAGGTACATCACTCTAGGTCCTGCCTGTAAAACGTTCCACCATCACTTACCATCACCAGGCTGAGGACTAAGCATTCAGCACATAAACCGTTGGAAAACAAACTACAACCAAACCATAGCAGAACCCATCATAAGAAATATGAAGAAAACTACACCTAAGACTATAGCAACCAAATTGCTCAAAAGCAGGGACAAACAGAAAATACTAAAAGCGACCTTGGATTAAACAAAATCATGTATGAAAGAGGAAAAATCAAGTTTGAAACAACTTAGTTATTTAAAGCATATTCCCTTTCAAATTAAAACAATACTGAGATTCCATCTCACTCCAAAAAGAATGGCTATTATCAAGAAAGACAGAACTAATAACAAATGTTGTCAGGGCTGTGGGGGAAAAGCAAACCTTCTCCATTGTTGGAAGGATTGTAGACTGGTGAAACCACTGTAGAAATCAGTGTGAAGAGTCCTCAAAAATCTAGGATTAGAGGTCCTGACTCATCTACTCCCCTTCTGGGTATCTTCCCAAAAGAATTAAACGCATCATAAGCACATCCATGTTTATAACAACCCAGTTTGTACTAGCCAAATCTTAAAAACACACATGAACCAAGCAATGGATAAAGAAAATGTGGTGTTTTTTTTTAATACAATGGAATACTACTTTGCCATAAAGGGAGAAGCTTGAGACATTCCTAGATAAATGGATGTACCTCGAAATAACACTGTTAAGAGAAATAAATTGGACACAGGTGTAAATTCCACATTGTTTCTCTGTTGTAAGAAACTGAAAGTGTAAACAAGGACCAAAATGTATACTAGGTGTTGTGAAATAAAGAGAAAATATTCAAATGGAGAAGGGAACAAAGGAGGAGGAAGGGGGAAATAAAAGTTTCTAAAAAGGGAGAAAAGAAGGAAAAAATAGGAACAAAGCTTTTGGAAATGGGAAGAGGTAGATTAAAGAGAGGATAGGGCAATGGGAAAAAATTACATCACATACAGGCACACATTTTCTATAATAAATATGGTCAGTATGTAGACCTAAAATGTACCAATAGGGGCTGGGGATTTAGCTGAGCAGCATAAGCACCTACCTGGCAAGCATGAGGTCATGAGTTCAATCCCTGGTACCAGAAAAAAAAAAAAAAGAAAAATTTTAAAAAAAGAAAATGTACCAATAAACTCTGAAAATAAAAAGAATGTTCTCTATTCACAATGGAATAAAATTAGAAATTAATATCAAAATATTTGGAAAACTAAACATTTGGAAATGGAATTTACATCCTTCTGAATAACTCACAGGTAAGAGAAAATATCAAAAAAGAAATTAAAATATCTTGAAGTGAATTAAAATAGAAACAATATATCAGAATCTGTGAGATGCCATAAAACAATATTTGTGGTAAAATTCATAACAATAAATGTCCAAATTAGAAAAGAAGGTCCTCAGTCTTATTTTATTTTATTTTTTTGTGACGGAGTCTTTCTATGCAATCCAAGCTGGCCTTAAACTCACCATGTAGCCCACACTGGCCTTGAACTCACAGTAATCCTCCTGCCTCACCCACTTTTGTCCTGGGATTACAGACATGTGTCACCATGCCTGGCTGAAGGTCTCAGTCTTTAGAACATCTAAATAACTTCTGGTATTCCACAGTTGTAAATAGCATCTCAGTTTCCAGTTTAAGAAAATACAAAAAGGAGAAGGAATTAAATCCAAAATTAACAGAAGAAAATAAAAATTCAAACAAAACAGTTGAAGAAACAGAAAATCAATGGAGAAACTCAATGAAACTAAAATCTGATTTTTTGATATCAAAAAAATTTGATAAGGGCGGGGATTTTGCTTAGCAGCACAAGTGCCTGCCTGGCAAGCACCAGGTCATGAGTTGAATCCCCAAAACCAAACAAAAAAAAGAAAGATAGATAGATAGAAAGAAAATTTGATAAGCTCCTGTCAGACATATCAAAAAAAAATGAGAAGGCATAAATTACCAGTATCAAAAATTAGGTGATTGGGCCAGGGATTTAACTCAGTGGCATAAACACCTGCCTGGCAAGCTCAAGGTCGTGAGTCTGATCCAGTACCACCAAAAAAAAAAAAATTAAAGGATATCTCCATAGATTCAACAAATATTATAAGGATGTTTGTGTGAACACTTTACCAGGTAACAAACTTTAATTTTCAGGAATCTTCAACATCTTAACTTGAAGGAACACTATGAAACAGGACAGTTTCAGAAGCTGGTGGCATCACAGTGGCTTTGTGAGACAGGCCTTCCACATGAAATGTAGCTTTTGAAATCTCTCAAAACTTATGGAAACTTATGGAACTGTGTTGATCTCTGTTCATTGCATAATTAGTTTATAAGGCAGTTTTTAAAATACTGTAAGGACGGGTGTGATGGTGCACACTTGTGGTCCCAGCACTCAGGAAACTGAGTCAGGAGGATCACTGTGAGTCTAAGCCCAGCCTGAACTATATAGCAAGACCCTGTCTCAAGTAAATAAATACATAAACAGACAAATAGTAATGGTTAATATTATTTACCCTATTACCTATTGTAGGAATTAAATATATTAGCGATATAAGAAAAATGCAAATGTAAAGTATCAACTATTCACACTTTATATTATAATCATTATCAATATTAATCCATTCATGCCAAAATAATTTATTGAGTACAACCCGTATGTGCTACTTTTTAACGAAATTACTTTGTTCGGTTCCAGATATAGTCCATTCAGTTTTACTATATGTGATATTTAATTACATTGATTACAACTGGTCCTCAGCTGTAGAACATCTAAATACATACACAGTTGTAAATAATACTGTAATAATAATGACATTTCTTCCTTTTGTATTATTTCCCTTGAGTATTTCCCTTGTATTGCATTTCTGGGCACTTCCCTTCTCCTCCCACAAAAAAATATAATTCAACACCTTCCTACATTTTATTAAAACATTACTAGATTAACTTCTAGAAAGTTTTAACAGGACCACAGATCTACCTATAATATCTTTTATCTTTATGGAGTATAATTAATATACAATTCTTTGAGAGTGAAATTTCATAAGTTTTTTTGGTTTTGGTTTTTGTCGTATGCTTGTTTCCTTGTTTGACAGTGTTGGGGCTCAAACCCAGGGCCTTCACACTCAGCTACGTTCCCAGTCCTGTTTTAATTTCACTTTGAGATAGAATCTTACTGAGTTGCCTAGACTGGGTTCAAATTTATGATCTTTCTGTCTAGAATCCCAGCCTTCAAGAGTGCTGGGATTACAGACACAAATCACAATACTTCACTTACATACCCCACACATAAAAACTGTGAACATATCCAATACCACCGCAAGATCCTTCATTCTCCTTTTGGTCCCACTCTCCTTGTCCTCAGGAAACCACTAATGTATTTTATGCCACTTTTGATTATTTGAATTTCATAGAAATTTATATAAATGGATAATAAATCTATTACTATGTGTTTCTTCTGAGATTTGGGCAAGGAGTACATAAGTTTTGAAGCGCAAAAGTAAGCTCAGGCACTGCTGTTAAAAAGAAGACCAGCAGAGAAAATGAGAGACAGCCTGTACACAGAAAAGGATTTCAAGGTGATTGGTAGTCAAGGAAAATGTCAAAGCAAAATTTCCTATTTTATGCAGAGCAACTCCGAGGATCACCCCGAACAACATGGAGAAATATAATAGAACAATTTTGAAAGTGGTCAGAGCCCGACTTAAGGCTTGGGTAGTAAGGTTGGATAACATGGCACAGATACAGATGTGTAAAATTAAAAGTGGAGAAATAGTCTAAGACTGAATTTGTGGAGTACAGATCAGCAGTTGGGCCCCTCGTCCTGACAGAATATCACAATCCCGCCTGCAAATCTGAAAATAAACCATCCTTTGAAGACCAACTCAAGGGCTAGCCTTTGCACCTTCACCCCACTCACCCCCAATGCTAGGCTTTGCAGCCAATGGTGAAGCTGCACTAATAACCAAGGACAAAATGAGATGACCAGTGTAAAACACATAACACAATGCCTGGAACCCCCAGAGCTCAATAAATATTGGCTTCTCTGTTTCTTCTCTCCCTTCTATAACTAAATGGAAGGCATTAGGATTGCTGGGTCTTAAAGTAACAGACCCAGATTGCTGGCCCCAATTCAGAGGTTTTTAAAATTTAGAGCTCCTATGTTGAACTGAGCCTCGTTAAAGATCCTTGGGTTGAAAACAAAAACTTTTTTAACAACTTGACTCTAGACTTTTGAGAGGTCCTTGTCACTATACAAGCCAGGCGATCAGCAGCAGAATGGAAAGGGCCCCAAGTTGCCAAGCTCTGGAAAAAATCAATAGGTAGGCAAAATTTATGTTCTGTGTAGCAACAAAAAGCATTTATGGTCCCCCAATTTGTGGCTCCTTCCACTGTCCCTTACCCACCACTCCTCAGGGAAGGAGGAGTGAATTGCCTGATGGGTGAATTTGAGAATAGGACCTCTCAAAAGGTGTGAACAGTCAGCCCTTCTACCCTTTCAGAATAGGCACTGCTGGGAGAGGCCAGTAGTGGTCCAGCTGTGGTTGTTGCTGAATATTTCTGATATACAGGGTCGGGAGGCTCACATGATCCAAAATCTAAGTAACTTTCTCCAAACCAGTTTTGTCACTATTGAGTGGTTATGTGTCTCTAGCTGCCTAAATCCTGGGTCTGTCTCTCAGTCGGTTGTGACCTTGGATAAGGAAGAGGGATGTCATTTGGGAGACCTCTCAAAACCTATCCACCATCTTCCCTCTGTCTCATGCACAAACAGACAGCCACAAGGACCATCAGTATATTTCAGTGGGTTGACTGTGTTGCTTTCAGTTTCCTTTCTCACTCAGCTTACATCTTCCCACTTGTCTGGTACTCTTGAGAGGACAATGCCACCACCCACGTTTCACACCAGAAATAGTGCCAGACACAAGCAGGTGATGGATTATTTCTGCCCAACTCCTGAAGGAGGTCTCTTACTTTAAGACCCAGCAATCCTAAGCATGTACAGCTCATAAAGGTTCATAGTCCTAGCTTCAAGCCCAACTCTCTTATTCCTTGCCATGTAATCTTGGTACATGCCATTTCACAGCATGGATCCCTGTTTCCCCAATTTATTTGTGCTTTAAGTTAGATTTAAAATGTGCAAGAAGTATGTCCTTTCTACTACATCATAAGAGTAACACAAGCAAGAGTGGTGAAGTTTGTTTACAGTTTTAGCAAACATAACTATATTTTCAGATGTGCTTATGGTGTAATCTCATTTAAAATGAAAACTCCAATACTCCTACTATTTCCCATAAGGGTTTAAATAAAGCATTTAGAATTCAAGAATTCTCACAAAATGATGTTTGTTACTCACTCTCCAATTAAATGTAGCAAAAGTTGCCTAAAATGTACTGCTTTGCTATAAAATTTAATCAAAATGTACTCTAAAATTATCGGAATACTGAATGTAAAGCTATGTCATTCATAATTTTCCTGAGGTTTGTAAACTATGGCCCACAGGGCAAATCTGGTCCACATCTGATTTTGTAAATAAAGTTTTGTTGGAACACAGCACACTTGTTTGCTGACATAATATTTGCAGCTGCTTTCTGCTACAACAGCAAAGTGAGCTTATTGCAACAGAGACAATATGGCCTGGCTACAAAGTCTAAAATAGTAGTGAAATGCTTTTTTTATATATATGTAAAAAGCCTGCTAATCTTCATTCTAAAAATCTTTCAGTAAGTCTTCATCATGCCTCATGAATGTCCTTCACACACAACTAAATGACCACAAGAAAGTGGCTTGGCGTGCCTTTTCTTCTTAATCTGTAAAAAATGTTTGTCCACTATTTTTGAAGTAGAATTATTTACACTATGATACTAAGTCAATGAAACGTTTCCTTAAGTTTGGTACTTTTGAATATCTAAGATAGCTGCACCTCTTAACAGACAATGAACACGGTGGTAGGGCCCAGATGTAGGCTCAAGGTCCAGTCCCCAACTTTGGTCCTAACTGGCTCAACCTCTTGTGCTTTGCTTTTGTAAAATGTGGAGGATGGAAAACCAAGGACTAAATTTCTTTTGAATAAATCATTATGTTCCAGGTTGTGAAGGACCTTTGGAAAGCCAGATTCACTGGTTAAAAGAAAAAAAAAAAGGAAAGACATCACAATAGCATTTATAGAAGAGCATAGTCTTGTTTACTTTTCTCTCCTTTCTGAGACAAAATACTTGACACCCAAAATGAAGGATGTAAAGGTTGACTTAGCTTGTTTCAGTCCACACTCAGCTGGCTCCAGGGTATGGTGATATGGTCATTCGTAGTGGCTGTGACAGACTCCAGAAATGACAAGAGCAAAAGGGCAAAAACAGAAAAGCACATCTCCTTCTCTCTCTTATATTATATGCCTGCACACAGCCCTGGGCAAGTGCAACACTCACATCACCAAAATCCATCCCATGACTGCATGAGGCTTTGGGGAGTGGGACATCCAAACAAAACCATAACAAGCAGGAACTTGGATACAGATTCTTAGTGAGAATGATGCCTGAGACTGGATAGATGAGGTGAAATTTGTGCTGCTGGAGAATGAATTGATCCACAGTGCAAAAGGCATCTTACTGAAGCCATCACCTGATTTAGCTAATTAGGAAAATATTTCATTATCTAAAACCCATTGTGATAGTTAACTGATTGTGTCAACTTGAGTCAGAAACACCCAACTAAATTGCATTGTTATAGTTCCAACTACAGTTTGGTATAGTTAGCCAAAGACAGAAGACCCACCCTGTGTGTGAGTGACAGCAAACAATAAGTTTGCCACTAGAATCGAATAAAGTAGAAAGAAAGAAGGCTCATTTCTGTTTCTTTGGAGGAACTCTAGTCTTTACTTTCACCTTAGACGTGGTCTCCTGGCTTCCAGGGCTGACTTTTCAGCCTCTAGCACAGAACTGTCAGCATTTCATGGCAGACCTTTTGACTTCCTGATGCAGACTCGCACAGGACACTACAGTGAATCTCCAGTGTGCAGACAGACCCTCTGCATTCCTCCACACCTGACTCTGGGGGTGGCCACTGTAAGCTGATGTTATAAATTCTCATATATGTGTATATATTGCATTAAATCTAGTAAGCATTGACTGATACACCCAGCAAAGATCTCTCTGAATTCAAACAGATCCTGATGTTTTTTACACCAACATGCATCTTTTCACAATATAGCCACTTTTTGGAGGAAAATGTTTTTCTTTTTCTTTTTCAACCAGTTATCAAGGTCAGATCCAATCTTTTAAGACACCAACTACCACAAACATAGAATTGGTGTGATGGCCAGGGTTTATAATATTAAGACTTCTTGAGAAATTGAAGATTGACAGGGAATTGAGAAAAAAAAAAAGCCATCTTGTGGCCATAGTGGAGGTCAGCAAGAGGTGAAATAACTCTGATTTCAAGCGACTTGGCAATGGGACTGCTTAGGCAGCAGTCATTTTCATGTGGCTGGCTAAACAATCCAAACATCTATAACAATTGATTCCAAAAAGAGGAGGCTGATCTGAGCTGACTTACCCATGCAATCTCAGCAATAATGCTTCCTAAGTAATTATTAGTCCTCCCACCATTCTGTATCTACTGTTGTTCCAAGGCGAATTCATTTATGCAGTCAACGAATTTTAGTGAGTACCAACTATATATCAGTATTTTTCTATACTCTGGGACGAATTCATAAAGAAATGATGTGAGAAAAACACTTCCACTTGCAGAAGTTGCGTTATAGTGTGTTATCTTTGTATTAGGAAAAGTACAATGAGTTTTGATATCTGTCCCTTGGGATAGAGTGCTGTATGGAAGAGTCCCAGAGGTATTTTGCAAAAGAACTTAAGTCAAACTTTACTAAGTTCTTCATCCTTCTGGGACTTTATTCCTCTATCTCTGTGACACAGCAACTCACAAAGCTGAGGCTAAGGTAGCCTGATTTTTATTCCTTGGACTCCCAAAGCCTTAACACAGAGACAAATTCAGGCCCAAAAGAATATTTAAAGCTTCTGAATCACTTCTAGGAATATTTTCCTTTTTTTCTTGGATGGAGCCCAAGGCTAGGGCTTCCTACATGCTAAGCAGGTACTTTACCATCAAGTTCAGCCCCACTACCTCTAGGACTCTTGACTAAGAAAATAGTACTAAGTTCTGAAAAGAATTAAGATGTAAAAAAATTGATAACAGAGCATGCTCATTTGGTCTAGTCATATGCACAAATATCTAAGTGTACAACTGTAAGTGAACAGATTTGGGTCAAAGTGCATGACTCTGAACTCTGATCACAACAGTTCCTGTACCACCTTGACCTCTGGTTCCTCAAGTCACTGTGACTTTGGGCAAGTTATTGAATCTTTTATTGCTCCTGTTTCAAATCTGCAGAATGGAGGTGATAGTAGTGCTTACATAATGGGTCGGTATGAGGATCAGCAGACATATAATGTCAAAGAAACACTTAATGATAACACATCCAACATCCTATCTAGAAAGCTTAAGTAAGAATTTTTTAAAAGGCAAATGGCAAACATCACATCCTGGTACCTTACAGACAAGTAACTCAGAATTATGGGCAACTTTTGCCCAGACAATCAATTCCCAAATTCATTAAGAATATTTTAAAATTTCCCCCAAAGAAATGTATCCATTTCTTCATAGGTATATATTTGTTTTATGATAACTTATTTCTTGGGCTTTTTAAATTTATTATTACAATATATTGCACAAAGTGTCTTATGATTTAACAAGAAAGTCAAAAAATTATGTTCATAGAAGTTTCAGAAAACATTACTCATACTTTAAAGTGAAATGATCTCATAAAAATTTTTATGGTGTTAGTAGTTAATTTTGAGATTAAAAAATCACTGATAAATCATACTTTTCTGGCAAGTATCTATTCCAAAATTAGTGAAATCAAAATCTATACCTGACTTACTGTATTTAACATCTTTCTTTCAGTGGAAACTAAATTATCTAAATTTGAGTAAAATAAAGTGCTTGATAACTGTGGGAACATTGGCTAGAGGTTTATATGAGATAAATATGCAAAGTTAAAAAACTTTTGGAGCCATATACATAGGTATATGCATAGGTAAAGATTAACTGATAGCCAACAGGGACACAAATCCAAAACGTATCAAAACACATTGTGTTAAGGAATGAATGCTCTAGCCCTCTTCTTCCTCCTCCTCTTCCTGGTCTTCAGACTGGTTACTTAGATTGGCCCAAAGGTCAGTCATGTAACAGACCACTTTGACCCTCCCCTGTCCTTTCTCTGTTCCCTATATGAAGTCCTACTCAGATGTCCTTGCTTTATTCTTTAACCTTGACCCCAAGTTCTACAAATAAAAAGCCACAGAAGCTTTGGTTCAGGGATGTCCTTATGAGATTCTCTCATGCTGAGGGGTCTTGGTTGAGGGAAGTCCCTCTGAGCCTTCTAAGACTTTGAATAGCAGATTGATTCTGAGTAATCTTTCATTGTTTGTGCTGTGCCACAGTCATGAACTATGACAAGTAGTGTTTCCTATGAGGAATAAGGTGGTGAAACTTGGCACTGGCAGAGTGGATTAAGAAACAAAATCCAACAATATGCTGTGTACAAGAAACACATTTAACTCAAAAGGAAATTCATAGTCTAAAAGTCAAAGAATGGAAAATAACATTCCATGCAACAAGAACCCAGAAAAAAGCAGGGGTAGCTATTCTGTTTGCAGACAATTGTGAACTTCAAGCCAAGAATGATCAAAAGAGATAAAGAAGGTCACTACATACTTGTTAAGGGAAAACTTGAAGAGGAAGTGATAACAATCATAAATATATATGCACCAAACATGGGAGCACCCAACCATGTAAGACAAATCTTAATACACATGAAAAATCAAATAAGCAATAATACAATCATAAAAGGGGACCTTAACACCCTACCATGACAAAAGACAGACTCACCAAACAAAAAATTGGCAAAGAAATAACAGAACTGAATCAAACATGTGAACAAATGTACCCAGTAGATGTGTACTAAGTGTTCCACCCAACAATATCAGAATACACATTTTTCTCAGCTGCACACAAGTCATTCTCTAAAATAGATCATATACCATCCCACACGACAAGCTTAAGTAAATGCAAAAGAATTGAAATAGTTCCATGCATATTTTCTGACCATAGCACAATAAAATTGGAACTTAATAACAAAAAACCACAAAAACCTCATAAACATATAGAAATTAAATAACACTCATAAATAGTCAATGGGTCACAGAAGAAATTAAACAATATTTATAATTGAATGAAAATGCAAATACAAATTACTGGAATCTTTAGGACACAATGAAAGTAATCCTCAGAGGGAAATTTATACCACTAAACTCCCACATCTGGAAAATGGAATGAACACAAATAAACAACCTAATGCTGCACCTCAAACTTCTAGAAAAATAAGAACAAGTTAAGCCCAAAGAAGAGAAGAAATTATAAAGATCAGAGCAGAAATTAATGCATTTGAAACTAAGAAAACAATGCAAAGAATTAATGAATCAAAGAGTTAGTTCTTTGAAAGAATAAACAAAATTGATAAACTCTTAGCCAACCTTTACAAAAAGAAGAAGGAAAAAATCTGAAATCCATGCAATAAGAAATGAAAAGGGTGAAATCACTACAGACCCTCATCAATACTTACTTCAAAAACCTTTACTCTCATAGGTTCGATAACACAGAAGAAATGGAGAGATTCCTAGAAATGTATGAATTACCAGAGCTTACTCAAGAAGATGTAAAACTGCTGAATAACCCAATGTCAGTTAATGAAATTGAACATGTTATTAGAACCTTACCAACAAAGAAAAGCTCAGGTCCTGGTGGATCCACTGCTGAATCCTACATGAAATTTAGGGAAGACTTAATGCCAACACTCCTCAAATTCTTCAATGAAATTGAGAGGGAAGAAAGTCTCCCTAATTTATTTCTGGAAGCAAAAATTACTCTAATACCAAAACCAGAGAAAGACTCAACCAAAAAAAAAGAAAATTATAGGCTAACCTCTCTAATGAACATAGATGCAAAAATCCTCAATAAAATACTGGCAAATAGAATTCAACAAGAAGATTTTACACCATGATGAAGAGAGATTCATCCCAGGAATTCAAGGGTGGTTCAACATACACAAATCAATAAATGTAATACACCATATCAAAGGAGCCATGGACAAGAATCACATGATCATCTCCATAGATGCAGAAAAGCTATTGACAAAGTCCAGTACACAATCATGATAAAAAAAAACCCTGTGGAATATTAGAAATGGCCTTTACTGCAATCTGATAAACTATAGTACTCTAAAAGAAAAAAAGAGGTTAAAGATGATATCAGAAAATGGAAAGATACCCCTTGTTCTTGGTTAGGAAGAACCAACACTGTGGAAATGGCCATAATCCCAAAACTGTTATACATATTTAATACAATTTCAATCAAAATATCACTTGCATACCTCACAGGTCTAGAGAAATCACCCCTAAAATTCATCTGGAAACAGAAGAGACCTAGAACAGCAAAAGCAGTTCTCAGCAATAAAGGCAAGGCAAGAGGCATCACAATCCTCAACTTGTAATTATACTACAAAGTTACTGTGATAAAATCAGCATGGTACCAGAATAAAAATAGACCTGAAGATCAATGGAATAGAGTAGAAGATACAGCCTCAACTACCAACACACCCAGCCACCTCATTTTTGACAAAGGAGCCAAACATGTACATTGGAAGAAAGATAGTCTCTTTAATAAGTGGTGCTGGAAAAAGTGACCTTCTACATGCCAAACACTAAAACTAGAACCATGTCCATCACCATGCACTAAACTAAAGTTAAAATCAATCAAAGATCTAAACACTAGAACAGAAACATTAAATCTGAAAGAAGATAAAGTAGTAGAAATCTTGAATCTATGCCTAGGCATAGGCATAGAGTTCAGAAACAAACATCACACTGCTGGGAAGTACTTCAAAGAATCAACAACTGGGATCTTATTTTATTAAAAAGTTTTTCATGTCAAAAGAAATCTCCAACAGGGTGAAAAGGAAACCCATGAAATAAGAAAATATCTTAGCCAACTGTCCCTCAGACAAAGGACTTCTATCTAAAACATATAAAGAATTTTTTAAAATTAGACACTCAAAATTCAAGGACCCAATCCAAAAATAGGCATCTGAGATGAATACACACTTCTCAGATGAAGAAATACAAATGACAAATAAATACATGAAAAAATGTTCAACATCAATGGTCATTCAGGAAATGCAAATTAAAACAACATTGAGATTCCATCTCATTCCAAAAACAATAGCCAAGATCAAGAAATCAACCAATAGCAAGTGCTGAAAGGACTAAAGGGAAAAAGAAACACTTCTCCATTGTTGGTGGGAGTGTAGACTGGTGCAATCACCATGGAAATCAGTATGTAGATTCCTCAAAAATTTAGATTATAGATTCCATTTGATCCAGCTATCCCACTTCTGGGCATTTTCCCAGAAGAATTGAAAACATCACACCATAGTGATATATATATGTATGTTTGTAGCAACACAATTGGTAAAAGCAAACCTTGGAAACAACCCAAGTGCCCATCAATCAAGGAATGGATAAAAAAGATGTGGTATTTTCATGCAGTGGAGTACTACTCAGCTATAAAGAAAGATTGCATAAGTAAAGATTTCATAAGTAAATGGATACAACTTGATATCACACTCATAAGTGAAATAAATCAAACTCATATGTATAAATACTATATTGTCTCTCCAGTGTAAGAAACTGAAAAAGTATATATGATCCAAAATGTACAATAAATACTGTGTAAGGATAAGAAACTGCTCAAAGAGGAAAAGTAATTGAGATAGGGGAAAGGAGGAAAAAAGGAAAGGAAAAGGAAAAGGAAAAAAACATAAATTTGTATATTTGTGTGTGTGTATATGAGAGCTAAAATGACTATACTACTAATTGTATTAGTTACTGGAAAAGAACAGTCAATATTCATCTGATTAGATCAAATTTACATGTCTATATCTGTTAATCTAAGCAACTGTTTTGAAGGTAACAATGTGCAATATTACAACCATTATCAAATTCCTATCATCTTGTTTTGTAAACATATACTGTTATTGGATTAAGTTTGTTGTTGTGTATTTTGCTTTTTGATTTTCTTTTCTGCATCTTTTTTTTTTCTTAAATGAATAAAAAAAGGTTAAGTTTTCTATGTCTAAAATAATATGGTTTTCTTGCCCTCAGATCTTGTTCTGTGCAGCTGCCCATTTCCTGCGTGACTCCAGTCAGCACTGAGGAATGCCACATTGCCCTGGCACTGTGGCCCATGCCCAGCAGATGCCCGGACCCAGGACATCTGCTGGCTCCTCAAGGACACTCCCTACCTCCTGGACTTAATACTGCTGTTGATCTTCAGCTCCCACCCTTTCTCCCAGAACCCTGGACTACAACAGATTAACTGGGCTAGCTTGAAGGGAGATTCAGTAACTGCCCCACCCAAACAGAAGATCTCAGCAGGCTCCAGTCAGTGTGGTGAGTATGTCCCTAAAATAGAAGTGTACAGTGGGTAAATAGGGCCAGTAGTAAAGCTCCCTCCAACTAATTGTAAGACTTTGGTGAGTCTGACAAGAGTGTGAGTGACTCCTTCCTGCTGAAAACATCAGGCAGGGTAAAGAGTGTACCAATAAGCACTCCCCCAACTTGGAGAAAATCAAAAGGGCTTACAAGACACACAGGCACACAATACAGTATGAGACACAGTAGGGCCTCAGCCAACTTAAACACTATAGACAGGGAGATTTGGAGACCTGGAATAACCTGAAGATAAAGTAGTAGCAGGAACTAAAAGTTGACCTACATCAATTCTACTAGGCTTATCAGCTGAGGAAGAATATAGAACTCACCCAACAGGCCCTGCAGTGGGAAGTCAGGTGACTGGCCCAACTATTCATTGTGGGACCCAGCAATTGGACAAACATCAACCTTACATTAGGACCCCAAGATACACACTACCAACAGTTAACACTATTGGGACTAAAGGACCAAATATTAACTCGAAAGGGGAAAATGGCAAAACAAAAAAGCAAAATGCAATCTCAAACATCTAATCCACCAGGAGCAAGTACAGGAGACACTGAAGTAAGGACTTCAAAAGTAACACACTGGAAACCTCTGAAAGCATAGCTAGTGAAATCAAAAAACAACTCCATGAGGCTATAGAGGAAATTAAATTAGAAGTACTCTCCCATGTAAAGATAGAAATAACAACCTTAGTAAAGGAGTTGCTGAGAGTAGCTAAACAAGAAATAAAGAAAAAAGTACAGGAGCATGAGAAATTGATTGAAACCTTGAATGAACAATATAGAAAACAAGCAGAATTAATGAAACAAACTCAAGAAGGCATCCAAGAAACAAAAAATTCTATTCAAAGCATGCAAACTGTTTAAATGAAACTGAAAAAGGATTTTGGACCTTGAGGACAGGATTGCAATTAGTGATCATGAAAGGATACAACTTTTTTAAAATAACAAAGTAGCATGAAATGACAATCCAGAAGCTTCAAGATGATGCCAAGAGCAGCCATATAAGATTAATAGGTACGAGTGAAGATGAAGGAGTCAATGCAAATGACATAACTAAAATATTCACAGATGTAATGTCCCAAATATGGGGAAAATATCTGATCTGCAGATAACTGAGGCATGTAGAATGCCAGTCACAATCAACATAAATCCACACACAGACACATAATAATTAAGATCTCAGACATACAGCATAAAAACGAATATTAAAAGCTATCAGAGAAAAGACACAACTCACCTATCATGAAAAGCCCATTAGATTCACAGCAGACTTTTCAGCACAAACCCTCAAGTTAAGATGACCTTGGAGTGAGGTGTTTCAAACCCTGAAAGAAAACAACTTTCACTCCACACTGATGTACACAGCAAAACTTTCATTCAAATTTAATGGAGAAACAAGATACTTCCATGACAAAGAACAACTAAAGAAATTCATGTCCACCAAACCAACCCTAGAAAGAGTGTTGAAAGACATACTAGACAGAGATAAAAATGACCACAATCCCCAGAACAACAACAGAAAGAAACCACTGGATAGGACAAGCAATTAAAGGAAGCAGAAAGCAAACAACTGGAACATAACATGGCAAAGTCGAGCCAGTACATATCAATGATATCCATAAATGTAAATGGCCTCAATTCACCTGTCAAAAGAAATAGGTTGACAGAATGGATCAATAAACATGATCCCACAATATGCTGTAAACAAGAAACACATCTGATCCAACAGAAAACTCATAGATTAAAAGTCAAAGGATGGAAAACAGTATTCCAGCACAGGAACCCAGAAAAAAGCAAGGGTAACTATTCTATATGCAGACAATGTGAACTTCAAACCCAAAATGATTAAAAGAGATAAAGAAGGTCACTAAATACTCATTAGTGGAAAAATTCAAGAGGAAGAACTTACAATTATAAATATATATGCAACAAACACAGGAGCACCCAACTATATAAGACAGATACTAATGGACATAAAAAACCAAATACACAAGAATACAATTATAACAGGGGACCTTAACAGTCCATTGTCACAAAGAGATAGATCAACTAGACAAAAAGTCAGCAAAGAAATAATGGAAATGAATCATACCTGTGAGCAATTTTACTTAGTAGATGTTTACAGTGTTCCACCCAACCACATCAGAATCCACATTCTTCTCAGTTGCACATGGGACATTCTCCAAAATAGACCATATATTATCCCATAAAAAAATCTCAAGTAAATACAAAGGTATTGAAATTATCCCATGCATAATATCTGACCAGAGTGCACTGAAATTGGAAATTAATGCAAAAGAAATTGCAAAACCTACATAAATACATGGACATTCAATAACAGCCTTTTGAACAACCAGTGGGCTACAGATGAAATTAAAGAAGAAATAAAACAATACCTACAATTCAATGAAAATATAGAAACTACATACTGTAATATGTGGGATGCAATGAAAGCAGTCTTAAGAGGGAAATATATAGCAATAAACTGTCATATCAAAAAAACAGAATGAGCACAAATAAACAACCTAATGATCCATCTCAAGCTTCTAGAAAAAGAAGATCAAGTTAAACCCAAAGCTCATAGAAGAGAGGAAATTGTAAAGATTAGAGAAGAAATCAATGCAATTGAAACTAAAAAACTATACAAAGAATTAATGAATCAAAAAGCTGGTTTTTTCAGAGAATAAACAAAATTGGCAAACCTCTAGCTAACCTTATAAAGAAAAGGAGATTTAAAAAAAACCCAAATACACGCAATAAGGACTGAAAAAAGGGGGAAATTATTACAGATCCCATAGAAAGTCAAAAGATCATGAATGCCTACTTTGAAAATCTCTACTCACATAGGGTGGAAAAGAGAGGAAATGGACAGATTTCTAGAAACATATGAACTGTCAAAGCTCAACCAAGAAGATATAGCAATTTTGAATAACCCAACATCAGCTGTTGAAATTGAAAATGTAACTCAAAACTTACCAACAAAGAAAACCCAGATCCTGATGGATCCATGGCTGAATTCTACAAGAAATTTAGAGAAGATTTGATGCCAATACTTCTTAAACTCTTCAATGAAATTGAAAAGGAAGCAATCCTCCCTAAATCATTCCTGGAGCCAAGTATCACTTTCATATCAAAACCAGAGAGAGACCCAACCAAAAATGAGATCTATAGACCAATCTCACTAATGAACATTGATGCAAAAATTCTCAATAAAATACTGGCTAATAGAACGCAGCAAATCATCAAGAAGATTATACATCATGACCAAGTGGGGTTCATTCCAGGAATGCAGGGATGGTTTAACATACGTAAATCAATCAACATGGTACACCACATCAACAGAGCCAAAAACAAAAACAACATGGTCATCTCAATAGATGCAGAAAAAGCTTTCACTAAAGTCCAACATATGTTCATGATAAAAACCCTTCAGAAACTTGGAATACACGGTATCTACTTCAATCTTATAAAGGCCATCTATGACAATCCAACAGCCAAAACTATACTAAATGGAAAAAAAACTGAAAGCTTTCACTCTAAAACCAGGAACAAGACAAGGATGTCTACTTTCACCACTCCTATTCAATATAGTTCTGGAAACACTAGTCAGGGCAATCAGACAAGAGAGAGAAATAAAAGGAATGAAGATAGCAAAGGAAGAAGTTAAATTATCACTATTTGCAGATGACATGATACTCTATATAGAAGACTCAAAAAACTCTATTAAAAGACTACTAGAGTTCTTTGGCCCTGTGACACGTAGCGACGGGCTTAGTGTACATTTTGGAGTTGCAACCGCTGCCCCCACTGCTTCAACCGCTGCTGCCACTGCTCCCTCCACCTTTGGTCTTTTGCGATGTCAGGTTTTGATAATTTAAATACAGATTTCTACCAGACAAGTTACAGCATCAATGACGAGTCTCAATAGTCCTATGATTATGGAGGAAGTGGAGGAACCTATAGCAAACAATATGCTGGCTATGACTACTCTCTGCAAGGATGATTTGTCCCTCCAGACATGATGCAGCCACAGCAGCCATACAATGGGCAGATTTTCCATCCAACTCAGACATATACTCCAGCTGCATATCTACGGAAACAACTTCAAGGATGAGCCACCTTTATTAGAAGAGTTAGGCATCAATTTTGACCACATCTGGCAGAAAACACTTACAGTTCTGCATCCATTGAAAGTAGTTGATGGCATATCATGAATGAAACTGATTTGGCAGGACCCATGGTTTTTTGCCTTGCCTTTGGAACCACATTGTTACTGGCTGGCAAAATCCAGTTTGGCTATGTCTATGGGATCAGTTCAATGTTTTGTTTATTAAACTTAATGAGTATGACAGGCGTTTCGTTTGGTGTGGCAAGTGTGCTTGGATATTGTCTTCTGCCCATGATCCTGCTTTCCAGCTTTGCAGTGATACGTTCTTTATAAGGAATGTTAGGAATCATTCTAACTGCTGGAATTATTGGATGGTGTAGTTTTTCTGCTTCCAAGATTTTATTTCTGCATTAGCCATGGAAGGACAGGAATTGTTAGTAGCATATCCTTGTGCTTTGTTATATGGAGTCTTTGCCCTCATTTCTGTCTTTTAAACAGAATTTATCTGGAATGTGGACATCAGTGGGCCAAATACACAAGTAGGACCTTGAACTCTTACATTGGACCAGCAAACTGCTGTAGTGCAACTCTTGTGCAGATTAATGATAGACCATTGAAGCAATGGAAATAAACACGTATCTTTTGTTCATTTTTATAAAACTTTTGAATACTCTGTTGGATTTATCTGCATTGCACCTAACTTTAAGTGTTTGTGCTCTCTCTTCCCTTTTCCTGTAGCCTTTGAAAAACAGCATTTTTCCTTGCAAATTATATTATGTTTTTGATAGATTTTTATTAACCATGGGAAACCAACCACAAAGCTGATTATCCTTAAGAGCAACCCATTACAATAGAGAAGACACAAGACTTGTTGCAGAAATGTTTTTCCTAGGAATTAGGAAGGAAAATTGCATTCTCATGTTAGGAACACTTAAGCAGAAAAAAAAAATCCCAATGCAGAGTTTTGAGTTTGCAGTTCAAAAGTTTGATATTCCTGTAAATTATCTCATGAAACTTTGCTAAAATTGTTTTGAAAAGTTCATAGTCTATCTCATTGTAGACAAAAAATGTGAACTGCTGTGTAGATATTAGTGTTCATTAAACCTGGACTGGCCACATTAATTGGGTCTCTACCTTTCTCAAGAAAAAGATAATCGCTTTTTCTGAGAAAAATATTTAAAATTTCACAAGTTCAGTATTTCAGTTATCTATGTAAAGTACATTTGATGCATATTAATTAAAATGCTCCAGCTGCATATTTATGGAAACAGTTAATTTTAACTGTGTGTTGAGTTTACTTTTACTAACCACATTGTTCTCTGTGTCTTGATTTCTTCAAGTAGGATCTGATTTTGACTCCCATTTTTAACTGAGCTTAAGCATAGAAATTATCTACTAAGGAACCTTAAAAAGCTTAAATGAGAAGCAGTTTACTTTGAGTTACATTATTTTATTAAATTTATTTGGTTTATATTGTTAGGCTCTCTTGCCAGAAACTATATAGAACAACAGTCTTGTATGTGGTCAAGGACTTTATGGAAGAATTATCTCTGATTTTTGATAAAAACTGGCTATGAGAAAGTCATAGTATGAGAAGGAAAATGTTTCTTTTTCTTTTTTTTTTCAGAAATACTTTCTAAATAAAAAGAAATAACAGACTGATGCATTAATTTTTTTTAAAACGTGAAAGATTTATGTGATCAGAAGAGAAATTCGGAGTGTATTTTTAGAGCAAGTTTTTCAAGCATTGACAGAAATTGAAATAAGAAAAAGATATTTCTTGTAAAAATCTTAATTTCTGATCTCTGGCATCACATAATTTTTTTTATTCTAATCTTGTCGAGAAACAAAAATTTTGGCTAGGTTTTCAACTTAAAAAAAGACTACTAGAAGTAATAAACAAACTCAGTAGTGTTGCTGGATACAAAGTCAGTGTTCAAAAATCAATAGCATTCCTGTACACAAGCAAAAAACTCACTGAAAGAGAAAATATGGGAACTACCACCTTTCATAATAGCATCTAAAAAATGAAATACTTAGGAATAAACCTAAGAATGTAAAAGACCTATATGCTGAAAATTATGCTATGCTAAAAAAGGAGATTGAGGAGGATATTAGAAAATGGAAGGATATTCCTTGCTCTTGGTTAGGAAGAACCAACATTGTGAAAATGGCCATACTCCCAAAACTGTTACACAGATTTAATGCAATCCTAATCAAAATACCATTGACATACCTCACAGATCTAGAGAAAACACTCCTAAAATTCATTTGGAAAGAGAAGAAACCTACAATAGAAAAGGCAAATCTGGGCAACAAAGAAGACAGGAGGCATCTCAATTCCTGACTTGAAACTATACTACAAAGCCACAGTAATCAAATCAGCATGGTACTGGCAAAGAAATAGACCTGAGCATTGATGGAACAGAGTAGAAGATGCAAACATTACTACAAAGACACTCAACCACCTTATATTTGACAAAGGGATTAAACATGTTCACTAGAAAAAAGATAGCCTCCTTAATAGATGGTGTTGGAATAATTGGCTTTCCACATACTGAAGACTGAAACTAGACCCATGCCTATCACCATACACTAAAGTCAAAATGGATCAAGAATCCAAATATTAAACAGAAACACTGAATCTACTGGAAGACGAAGTAGGTAAAAATCTTGGAGACATGGGGTAGGCAGAGAATTCATGAATAAAATACAAACAGCACAGAAAATACTTCAAAGAATCAACAACTGGGATCTCATATTACTAAAAATTTTTTGCACTTCAAAAGAAATCACCAACAAAGTGAAAGGAAAACTCACAGAATGGGAAAGAATTTTAGCCAACAATCCCTCAGACAAAGGACCTATATCCAGAACATATAAATAATTGAAAAACATCAAGCCCTCCGAATTCAAAGACCTGCTCCAAAAATGGAAATTTGAGATGAACACACAGTTCTCAGATGAAGATATACAAATGGCAAATAAATACATGAAGAAATGTTCACCATCATTGGTCATTCAAGAAATGCAAATTAAAACAGTATTGAGATTTCATCTCACTTGGAAAGAATAGCTGTCATCAAGAAATCAGCTGAAAACAACTGTTGGTGAGGCTGTGGGGGGGAAAGGAACAATTTTCCACTGTTGGTGGGAGTGTAGACTAGTGCAACCACTATGGAAAACTCTCAGAAGACTAGGATTGGAAGCCCATTCAATCCAGCTATTCCCTTCCTGGGTATTTTCTCAGAAAAACTGAAAAGGTCATATCACTGTGATATATTTTCACCCATGTTTATAACAGCACAATTTATAATAGCTAAATCTTGGAAACAACCAAAATGCCCATCAATCGCAAAGTGGGTGAAAAAGATGCGGTATTTTATACAATGGAATATTACCCAGCTATAAAAAAGGATGATCTTGAGGCCTTCATAGGCAAATGGAGACAATTTGAGACTATCCTCATTAATGAAATAAATAAGAATGATATTTATAAATATCACATTGTGTCTCCAGTGTAAAAAGTAATAAGAACTGTAGGAATAATAAAACCCAAAATGTGTACTTGCTGTTGTAAAAAAGAGAGGAAAAGAAAGTGCTCTAAAGGATATAACTGTTTAGGTGTGTAGGATTGATAACCATATTACTAAGTTTTTGTTGGATAGTTGAACAAAACTGTTTGCAGTCTTGCTGTTTAAATGTCCACTTTGTATGCTTTATTTTTGTAACTTGAACAACTATTTCTAAGAGGACAATATGTAATTATCAATTAGTGATTTCTTACTGTTTATTTTTTTGAAATTATGTTTTATTTCTACCCTTTTTCTGCTTTGTTTTGTTTTTCTTTAAATAAATTTTTTTTAAAATCAATAAGCTCTTTAGACACACAGCAGGCTCAACTGTGATGTTGGTTACCATTCCATAGGCATTGCTCCAATTTCATTTAATCATTCTGAAACCTGGGGCAAAGTCCATGGTATCCTCTATGGTGATTTTCATGCTAATCTCAATGGAATGATTTCTACTGTCCAATGCTGACTACAGGTCCAGTTACACAAACGTCAACTAGAAGCTGGTAATATTGCCTTAGATCATCTCAATGATATTGTCTATTGGTGAATCCCAAAAGTTGGTTCTCTAGTTTCAACTTTACATCTGGATTCTTATAGCTATTAAAATAATTTTCCTTTTGCTCTTTCTTATAATTCTATTAGAACTATAAACTATATGCCCTCTGATACTATTTCAGCAGATGTAGCATGCTAAAGCCATGATAACCTTTCACCAAGCCCAATATCCCTCCTACTTTTACTCTTTTTGCTACTGTCCCTTTTTCCCAAACCCATGTATAAAACAAAACAGTGGGATTATGTAGGGACAATGGCCACAGATATGTGAGATGCTATGCAGAGTTAAGGGACTTTTGGAGCCATATGTCTAAAACCCCTTGGAATGCATGATTAGAGATTAAAAGATAGCTTACAGAGCTACAGTTACAAGTAGGATCAAAACCCACTGCCTTAAGGAATGAATCCTCTAGTCCTCCTCTTCTCCTTATTCTGATTCATTGTTTGGATTGGCCCTAAAGTCAGTCATTGTAACAGGCTGCCTCAACCTTCCTTTTTCCTAATGCCTACATGAGTTACTGCCTAGACATCCTTTCTCTATCCTTTATCTTTGTTTCCTGGTTCTATCAATAAAAAGGCACAGTAGCTTCAGCTAGGGCAATCTGTATGAGACTGTCTCATGCAGAGGGCTCTCAAATCAGGGCAGTCCCTCTGGGTCTTCTTGGAGTTTGAATTGCCTGCACCAACAGATAACTGCAACAGATAACTACCCTGGAACCTTGTCCAAAGCAAACTTTGTGTAAATGTTTGTTGGAAGGATGCAAACATCACTACTGGCTGCCAATCCCTACCTTTTTAAAAGAATGAGAATTCAGTTACTATGGTATAATTGCTAAGTCTTCACCAAGGAAGAAAATCTAGATGCTAGTTATGGAAAGAGAAGTTGAAATGCCAGGTGCTCCCGGCTGTGGCCTCAGCGCTCCCCGCGCGCCAGGCGTTGCCCACCGCCCCCGACGTCCACCGTGCGCCCTGCGCTCCTGCGCGCCGGGAGCTGGGGCGGGATGCTGCCCACCGCGCCCGCTGGAGAAAACACTACCTGTAGAAGTAATGTGCACAGAAGAGCCCCAGAAGCACAGTCTGGGGCGGTCCGAAGAGAAAGCCGGGCTGCTGGACAAGGATCCCTGCGGACACGGCGAAGGAAGGCAGCTCCTGCAGGAACCAGGCGGCGCGGGCGGACAGGCGCTTGACCTCGGGCGCAGACCTCTTGCTGTGCTTCCCATAGGGCGAGGGCTCCGCGAAGCACAGAACCATTGCCCCTATGGTGACCAAAGCGGCGCTACCTGCCAGCACTGCGTTCTCCTGACACCGAACTGGCATCGCGCCCTGTTCGCAGCGGGTGACTGCGTTCCGCGCAGAAGACAGCGCGGCCCTTACGGCCCCTTTATGGAGCAGGAGACGCCACCCAGTGTCCGCCCCCATTTGGCCGGGGCTCCCGCCCCCTCGTTGTGCCTCCCACCTGGGCGCGGCCGGCCCCGGCTCTACTGGACAGCGAAGCCTGGGCGCAGCCCGGACTCAGGAGGACGAAGACTTTCGCGGTGACCAGGGTCCCTTCCTCTGCCCACAAGGCCGCCCTGTCCACCGCTTTCCGCTTGTCTCTCCGAGGCTGCCCTTCATTGACTTGTTCTTCATCCATCAGCCTCAGATGTTGTAACTTCTGGGACTAAGAAATCTGCGGGAGAAAAACGCTGGGATCGGTTGGCCAGGTAGTTCTGCCCCCCGACGCTCACCGTTAGTGCCGTGGCCACGCAGTCCGCCCCAGGTTTGGACTTCCCCAAGTCCTGCAACTCCCACCAAACCCAGAAACCTTCCTTCCACCCCGGGGTCCTGCCTCGACGCCTTGAAAGTCCGCCTTTCCCTCTGCTCTGGGTCACCCTGCTCCTTCCCCACTCTCCGATCCGCTCCCAGCCTCACCCCGCAGGTACCAGCCTCTCTCCAGCCTTAATTCCTCCGCGGTTTCTCTGTGCACCCCATGGGTCCAGCGCCTGCACCCTCTGTCAGAGAGGCGTGTTTGCTGGGCATAGGTGTAGACCGCACTCGTGCTGCTGCCAAGCCCACCTAGCCCCTGCAACCCCGGGATGCCTGGGAGCTGCCCCAGACTCCTTAAAGTCTGGAGTTTTCCTCGCAGGACACCCTCTCCGTCCAGGAGCTGAGTTCGGTTGCAAACACCACTACTCTCTAACCGCCTGACAGCAGCCTCCCCGCGCCAGGCTGGTTCTTTCTTCGTCCATTTCCCACCTTTTGCTCACCCTCTGTCGTACTCCTTCTCTTTCCTTCCTCTTCGGTTCCCTGATTCAGCATCTACCCTTTCTTGGAGGCCTCCTCCTGTATACTGAGCTCCTCTTTTTCTTTTCTTTCTTAGAGCCGTTTACACCTGCTGTTTACATCTCTTCCCACCTGCTGTTTACATCTCTATTCTATCTTCTTGTCCCACTCTCTTGATTGCTTCATCCTTATTTTTCTCTTCTGGTCCCTACTTAGGTGGCACCCAGGCTCCCCCCTTTAGTTCCAAGTCACACCTCACAGAGACCTCTCGGTAATTCTCCATCCACTCTGGCCAACCCTGCCAGCTATTCTGATGAAGGACACATCTCCCCTTTGGGGCTGTTTCCTGACCACTGGAACAAGTGATATATGGTGAAGTTTTAGTGTTCACTGACCAAGAGGCTACTCTTCTGGTGTTAAACGGTGCCCATGCTTCAGTGCTTCTTGACTGACAACTTGACTGGATTAAGACGTTCCTGGACAGTGAATGGATTGTGAAGGCACTGACTTCATCAATAGATTAGCTCATGAATGAGTTCAACTCAAGGCTTCTTAGGAGATGGAGCCCAGTTGGAGGAAAAGGGTCATCAGAGGCTGACCTTGGGGTCTATATCTGATCATAGATCCCTTCCTCTCTAGCATTTTCCATCTCTGCGTCATGGATGCTGTGAGTTGAGCAACTTTTCTCCACCATATCAGTTCACTGTGAAGTTTCTGCTTGGGAACCAGCCGATCTTGAATTTGTGAGCCAAAGTAAATCTCTCCTTTTTTTTTTTTTTTAATAGCTGCCACAACCCATGTGGACTTTGAAGTTCCTTAGGTAAAAGATCACAAGAGGGTGAGAAAATAAAGAAGAGACAAACCTGGAGTCAGGTGGAGCCCTTACTTTCCTGGTGGGAGGAAAGGAACTGGCCACTCACTGGCTTATACCTTTTAGCAATTTAATGTCACATGACACCCCATTGTCCTAGCAACCCACTCTTCAGATTGCCTTGGGGGTAGGTGTTCTCTGGGCTGAAGCAGCTTCTTCATGTGGCTGCCCCGGGCACTCTTTGTTCTTGGGATGGTCATGCTCCAGCCTTGCATGTGTGGTCAGTTGCCAGCTTCAGCGGTTCCCAACATACCCATCTCTTTTGTTTTGTTGTTGCACAAGATGGGTGGTCTGTGGAAGCTGGTGGAGCAGTTAGAACTCCCCTGTACAGTCCATTAATCAATAATAGTAGACAGTTACTAGTGTAGCCAACAATAGTCAGAAGGTGTTAGTGATCTGAGCTTCTTTTATAGCTAATCTATTACTATGGCATTGTATTACACCTCTTGAAGTTGTACTTTTCTGCAGGATGTTCAAGACCAGGTTAAGGTGAGACCTATATTAAATTTGATTAGTCTCTTGCTCTCTGTCAAGGTCAGTTAAGTGTCCTCAGGAATTACCTTGGAACCATGCATGGCACCTCTTAGCTTTATTGTCAGTGTCAGCCATCTGGATGAGTCATGCCCATTGCTTGACCAAGTTGCTTTCCATGAAAGCTTGAGAGATTTTTTTTTATCTCCTGTGTCTCTCCCTAGGCACACTACATCAATGATTACTTTTCTCTGTGGTGTCACAATCTTCTTGATCAGAAGACCAAGGTCTCACTGAGTATAGGATGATGCAGCAGAGGTTCTCTTTTGTCCTGGGTCCTCACTGGCTTCGGAGAGAAAGGGCCAAAATATTGGCCTCTTAATCCATCTGTCTCTCTAATTTTGGTCTCTAAACCTCAGCTGTTGAACATCCAGAAAAACACATTCATAATACTACAGGGTAGTAGAGGTGTGAGAATTGAGACGCCCGCCACGTGTAGGAAGAAGTCAACAGATGCCTTCTCATGCAACAGGCAAGGGGTTTTATTGTCCGAGCGTACGCGGGGCTCACTGAACGTGCAGGAAACAGAGAGCCACGAGGTGTGCCGGTGCATGGCTTTTTAACCTACCGAACAAAGGGAGGCAGGGCTTTGGCAAGCGCGGTTACAGAAGCAGAAGGCATTGGTTAGTTTAAATGGCTTTCTACATTCATTGGAGGGGCGACTATAGGGTGGTCTAGAGTGGGGGGCGAAGGGTGCTTCCTAATATGGGCAGCAGATGCTCAGGAAGGTACATTCCATAAATTCCTTACACATGGAAGGGAGCTGTTGGTACCTCATAACCCAGGTTTTCTAGTCAGCTTAATCCTTGTCTGAATTTAATCTAGGCAGCTTTAACTATAATGGCTCAATTCCCAGAATACTGGGAGGAGATGAGCGGCATGGAGCAGCACAGACCATGCACTGTTAATAGGAGAAAATTTCTCTTACAGAGGCAGTAAGTTTAATATTACTATTTTCTCTGAATATCAAGAATCTTAGAGCATTAAATGAAACTGTTATTTCCTATTAGCCATGGATGATTTAATATTTGAACACCTATAGAATATTAATAAAGTTACATATTTTACACAAAATTATAAATTTAAATCTAATCTAATATAACATGACTATCTTGATGGAATTTTGAATTTTCAGTTTTGATATAAGGTACCCCCTTTTTTGATTAATCTTCACTAACTAATACATAAGAACCTTTACCTAACTTCATTACTTTCAGTGAGATGTACATCTAATAAGCATTTGTTAAATGCAGAGGTCTGAATACGAAACAAAATTCTGTCACCATAAACAATCCTTGTTTTGGTCAGGTGATTTAGTTCAGTGGCACAAGCGCCTGCCTGGCAAGCACGAGGTCATGAGTTTGATCCCTGGTACCAAAATAAAAAATAAAAATTAAAAAAAATTGTTTAAATCCCTGTTTTACATTTTTGAAGAACTGTACATCTGGAAGCATGAACACACCATGAGGTTAACAACTATCATTTGTCACAACCATATGAAAACCTTTGTGTGGGCATTTTAAAATGAAATACCTTATTGTATTATTTTTTGATGATTACAAATGTGAACATATAATATTCTTTAAAACTTTAGTTGGGGTGTCCCCATAAGGCTATGGAGATCACTGGGGCCTCTCAATCAGTGAACAAGAACTGGTTAAAAATGTTACTAGGAAGTTGCTTTTTTATTCATCAATTGGAATCCTATCCAATAAGCCTAACCTTAAGGGATTTTGTTTATTCGTCTTAATAATTTTTGATGACCTAAGAAAAATCCAATTATAACATTTAACCCATTAATTTGTAAATAATAAAGGACTCTCAAGTCAATAATAAACAGCAATATATGTTACATTTACATAAGCAATCTTTGTATCATTTGGACCAGCTGACAACCCAGGTGGAAGCATGCTTTGTAAATCTATAACCCAAATAAAAGTTTATTCAAATGGTCCAAAAATGCAAAAGAAAAGAGAAAAACTGTTGAGTTCAAAATAAAATGAATAGCTGTTCACAGAATGGACAAATGGATAACCATAGATAGGCGATCTGTACATATTAGCACAGACACAAAAACAAGCACACAGCTTGCTGGTGTCGTGAGAACTCTCTAAGTTCCAAGGAAGCTATTTATCACACTTCTTTGCTGAACTAGCTTGCTTCTTATACTCCATGTACTAGGGGTTAGAACGAACACCTTGTCAACTCCAGCACCCATGCCCTCAGAGCACTTCTCAGGCCCTCTGTGGCACTTGGGCACTCCTATATGGGCACTTGCACTTTTGGCACCACAGATGTGAACAATCACTAGTTCACTCAACTCCCAACAACTGCTTAACCAACTGGACAAACAGAGAGATATGTAGGCAGACTGACAGACAACTTACAAAATCCGAATGCACTCAAATATATTTTTAGCCAAATTGAATTACAATATATTTTTTACAAATGTAGAGTTATAACTATAAATTGACTAGTCCAATTTGTTATGGGTCAGTTAGCAGAGATCTCATATAAAAGGATTTAGAAAAGACAAAATCTTACCTATAATTAATATATATTTTTGTATTTTATCTTAAGAATAGTATTAACTTTTTGTGTCCCCTTCTTTCATTAAACTTTCAGCTGGGTTATCTCTATATACTCTTATCATCGATTTAGACCTGTGGTTCTTGATTTTGGTTACCATCTCCCAGACAGCCTGTGTCAATTCCTTCAGTTGACTCCAGATCTGGTCTAATCCCATCCTTGCTTATCAGTAATGGTGTGGTTTCTGAGGCATTGCTGTCATAGGACTGAGCATCTGCTTCTTGAGAAGTGGAATCAACTCCCTCTCTGGGTTTGGATCCATGATATAGCTGGAAAGCATGCTCTAGCACCCAGATAGGCCATTCAGCACTCTCTGGAAAAATACAAGCATACCCTTGACCCCAGATGACTAGTGGGCTGAGATCTTTCCATTGTCCAGTATAAAGATCCTTCCAAAGGACTCTTTCTAACCTTTTTTCTTTACCTGATTAAATTGTCTTTTTGCAGCTATACTTTCATCCTTAGTAGAATTTTAAAAGTTAATATATACTGCCAAATGAAGTCTATTATGAGGTGTAAATTTTATAGGAAAAGCTTCACCTTTTTGTTTTTGTAATTAAATCTTTTTTAATTTTATTTAAAGAGAGGGGAAAAATAAAGCAAAACAGAAAAAAAAGGACAGAAACAATACAGAATTTTTTTAAAAAACGAACAGTAAGAAATCACTAGTTGATACATTACATATTGTCTTCCTGGATGTAGCTGTTCAAGTTACAAAATCAAAGCATACAAAGTGGACATTCAAACAGTGAGGCTGCAAACAACTCCATTCTCTGATCCAACAAAAACTTAGCATAATTATCAATCCTACACCCTTAAATATATATGCAGTTATATCCTGTAGAGCACCTGCTTTTCCTCCTTTTGCTTTTTAAGCCCATAATCTGTTTAATTATATCATGTATCAGGTTGCTCAGTACCTTGCTGATCTGTTTTGTTGTTGTTATTTACTTCATAAAATTTTTTTCTTTATTATTATTTTTTATTTATTTATTTATTTATTTTGAAGGTAGTAAAATACAGCAGAACAAGACAGGACATAGCCAACTGAGGCAGTGCAGTGAAATTGGCGCAGAACCTCACAACAGGCCACCAGGACAACAGCAATAGGCACAATAGTACACCTGGTTTTCTTCTCAATAGTTGTTTCTTCAATCAGGCAGAGCAGTATCAAAGAAAATACCAAAATTACCCCAGAACAGAATATTGAATAGAGCAATACCATTGATCAAAACAGAGTAAAACAGAGATAAAAATATTTGCCCTCCAAGAGATGGCAGAAGGAAATCCCCCTTATTTGCTATATCACATACAGTCAAACTAGCAAGACATGCTCAGGTCTCCAGCTCTCATTTGCTGAGGAGGGGGGAAATGGATGTTTGATTCTAAGCCCCACCCTGGTAGACTCACAGCCGCCCACCCTACGGGTGAACTGGCTGCCTGTTTTCCCAGCGCCCCGAGGTCCAACATGGCACTGATCTCAGGAAACGCTGATATGGTTCTTGCCCTGGGGCAGCCGCAGCTTGCTGGGCCACAGCCCCTTACCAGAGCGGCAGGCTCTGTAATTGAATCTTGAGCATACAGTGAGCATGCTCAACAATTTCTTGAAATTGAGGGTTATAAGGAATTCCTGTGGTAAGGGAAACATGAAAAGTTTTATAAAACATTTGGAAAGCAGCACTTGTACATGTGGGACCATTGTCAGCCTTAAGTGCCTGTGGGCAGCCTAGAACACTAGAGGCATCCAAGTAGTGAGTAATGACATGTTTAGCCAATTTACCAGTGTGAGAAGAAGCAAAGATAAATCCCAAGAAAGTGTCCACTGAAACATGGACCCAGCACTGAAAACCAAACTCAGGAATGTGAGTGACATCCATCTGCCAGAAATGACTGACAAAAGAAAAGGGAACAATGATAGTTCACATTTCATGACTGAAAAGCTGAATAATGCATGTTAATCTACATGCAATCAGTTCTGCCACAGCCTCATAAAAAGGAGTAATGGCTTTGAATGGAGTATGCTGCATATGTAGCCATTGTAAAGGCCCATGAGACTTCCACAGGACCCCAGTGGGTATGCACTGAGTAGGGAAAATAATTTAAAATTTGGTCAAAGCTAGGTCAACACTAGAAAGTCAGGCATTAGAGCCAGATTAACTTTGTTCAAGGCAACTTTAGCCTCTGATGAGAGTGTCCTTGGAGATGTGGGGGCTTGGTACCCCTTGAGAATGTCAAAGAGAAAGCCTAAATTATGAGTTGTTAGTTTAAGAGTTAGGCAGAGCCAATTAATGTCACTGAGTGAGTCTGAAAAATCTGAAAAGGTTGAGAGGTGATTAGTTAGAATTGGAACAGTTTGGGGCATGATATGTCTTTTCTGGATAATGTAACCCAAATGTGAAAAATGTACCATGGTTTATACCTTTTCAGGGGCCACAACTAGGTCAGCACTATGAAGAATATTGCCTAATTGAATAAATACATGGTGCAAAGTGGATAATGATTCATGTGCCAATAGTATATCATCCATATACTAAGATAAATAGATGGCTAAGCTGATGGACTGACAAAATAGCTGCAGCCACAAACTCCTACCATAAAGTTGAACTATTTTCCATTCCTATGGCACACAATACCATTGGAAGCAGTGCATAGAGGTCTGATGATTAATAGAAGGTAGACTAAAAGCAAAAGGTTTCTCATCCTGAGGATGAAGGGAGAATAGTAAAAAAGGAGTCTTTTAAATCAATCACCATGAGAGAAAAATGCAAAGGAATAGCTATGTGACTGGGCAATCTTGGTTAAAGTGCTCCCATAGGTTACCTGGTTTTATTAAAAGCCCACAAATCTTGTAATAGTCTCCATTTTCCTGACTTCTTTTTTATTATGAAAATTGGGATGTTCCAAAGGCTATTGGAGAGTTCTAGATGTTCTGCCATCATTTGTTCATTAACCAATGTATCAACTGCTACAATCTTCTCCTGAGTAAGGGGCCATTGACCAAACCCAAACAGGGTCATCAGACCTCCAAGTTATCTTGGATGCCATTCATGGGGTCAGAGAAGAGATCAAGTGCCCTCCTAAAAATGTGAAGGTGAGTATCCCATGCCAAAATGGTCCATTTTAGGGTCTATTGTAAGATCTTCTCTACTTTCTTGATTATTTTTTACCAAGCCTTTGAATGGGGGAAAAACCTTGTTGTAACATCTGGTGAGTCACCAGAGTTAGGGCTAACAGGAAATGCCCCCATGTCCTATAATACATCATGATCCCATAAATGGACTGGTACATGGGGGAGTCCAGCATGGTCTTCTGCATCCCTCTAGGCTAACAATTTAGCTCTTCCACTAGGGTGAGAAACATTGGCCACACCCTGTAGATCTGTAGTTGCCACATCCATTGGCCAGTGCTGTTGGGCAATGACAAAAACATCTGCTCCCGTGTCTAAAAGCCCTCTAAAACTTTTCCTTCAATGATCAATTCCA
Source organism: Hydrochoerus hydrochaeris (assembly GCA_004027455.1). Classification (NCBI taxonomy): domain Eukaryota; kingdom Metazoa; phylum Chordata; class Mammalia; order Rodentia; family Hydrochaeridae; genus Hydrochoerus; species Hydrochoerus hydrochaeris. Next base: position 42,292 of record PVLA01006117.1, on the reverse strand, counting down.
TCTCAAGATGATGCTGTTTAATCTATTGGCTCTAGTAAGTATTGAAGGACCCAAAGCACTTGGAGCCCCTTTCCTTATTTATAGATTTTCCAATTTTTGTCAAGGGAAGAATAACCAATTGAGCAATATGAGAATGGGGGGAGGGGTTGAACAGTGTTTTGAGTAGATTAACCACAACATTGATTTCCCCTGTGTAGTCAGCATCAATGACACCTGGCAAAACCTCACGACCTTTTATGATGAGACTACTATGACCTAATAGCAGACCCACTGTTCCTTGAGGCAAAGGCCCATAGACTCCAGTAGGAATAACTTGAGGTCTCATTTCAGGAGTTAGTATGAATCTGGAGGAGGAACTGAAGTCTAAACCTCTGCTGTCTTTTGTCACTCACCAGAGGTCAGAAATGTGCTTGGTGCCAGAGGCTGAGGCTGGGGAGGAATTGAGGAAAGCACCCCCATTGTTGGTGGGGCCAAGGCAGGTCCCTTTGGAAGTATCCCAAAATAGGCTGGCCTTCCACATCTGTCTTTGATCTACAGTCACTTTCCCAATGATATCCTCATCAACACCTTGCACAGATATAAGGAGGTTTTGTGAAGAGACAGACAAAGGCTGTGCTGCCCTGACAGGTGCAGCAGCAGAACAATTTTGATCAAGACGTTCCTCCCTGCTGCAATGATAACAAGTAACCTCATTTTTTTTTCTTTCCTTCAGGCTGTGGGTTAACAACCTGAATGATGGCTGCTGCCAAAGAAGTCCTCTGTACATATGTGGAGCCAATATCTGCACAAATTTGAGTCATCTCAGGCAGCATAGCTCACTTTTTGTGGGCTCATAAAGATTCTTTACACTATTTATTTGTATTTTCTAAAGCCTGTTGTTGAACTATTAATTTAGTCACTTCTTTGTCATTTATAATTTTCTCACTAGCTTGCAATAAACATGCAGCAAAATCCTGAAATGATTCCTCTGGACCCTGACAAATAGAAGTCCCTTGAAGAGAGCTCCCCCCAGACTCCTGTGGCTGCCATTCTAACTTGGTCATACACTTGCATATCAAAAGCAAGGTGACTGCCTATAGCAGCAAAGACACCTTCTTTGATCAACATATCTTTTGTAATAGCTATGTTCTTAGTGGCATTGTGAGTGACCTGGTCCATGCACAATTCAAAAAAATTTCCTTTCCACCACAAATAATTTCCCAGATTTAAACATGTTTTAACTATGCCTTTCCAATCACTTGGGGCCATAACTTGCTATCTTAGGAGCTCTATAAAACCCAAGGTAATAGGGCTGTAGGGCTTTATGTAGTGGTAGTGTTTTTTAATTGTTTTAATGACTTAAATGGTATCATTTCATGGTGATATATTACTTGTCCTGGATTATTGGGGACTCGAAGTTCTGCAAATGGGTAGATATGCTGCAAACTCTCTATGTACTCCACCACCCATCTGGCTTCCTTTAGTGCTAATTGTAAGGGAGAGAGAGAAAAAATGGCTCTACTCCCTGAGAAATGGAAGTTCCAATCTATGATGCAGCAACATTTGTCTGAGCTGAAAAGGCAGGAATTGCAGCTTGTGGCTCAGTTAAGGTTACTGAGGTAGCAGTAATTCCACCATTTTTTCCCTGCTACGGATTTGATTCTAAAATAATGCCTGGAACCAATTCCATTGTTGTTGTTTCAAGAAGATTATGATTATTAAAACATTGTCTAATTCAAATGCAAAGAAGGAATGTAAATACTGGAATCAAGCTTGCAACAAACAGTTCCTTATACATTTGTGATTCTTTTGAATACATTTGTCCAATAATTAGACAGCTGATATAATCAATATACCTCACTTCCTTTTTTTTTCTGTTTTTTTTCCCCCTGGGGAAGGAGTCTCTCACAGGCCCATTTATAAATGGCCCTAGAAAATGAGATCGTTTTAACACCCCACTATTTACACCCGATGAAGCCAATAATACATGCCAGTGATGACTATTGGCCTATACCAATGCACTTCTCCCCCTAGTAGGGCAAAAGTGACAAGCGTCCCCTCATCTTCAGTGTCTTAGCCTATCCCATATGGCCCTTGAGGTTCATAGGTGAAGGACTATGAGAGGATGAGAGAATAAAGAAGAGACAAAGCTGGAGTCAGGTGCAGCCCTTGCTCTCCTGATGAGAGGAAAAGAACTGGCCCCTCACTGCAGGGACATTTATTTATACCTTTTAATGATTTAATGTCACATGACACCCCATTGTCCTAACAACCCACTCTTCAGTTTGTCTTGGGGCTAGGTGTTCTCTGGGCTGAAGCAGCTTCTTCACATGGCTTGCATGGGTACTTTTTGTTCCTGGGATGGTCATGCTCCAGCCTGGTATGTGTGGTCAATTTTCAGCTTCAACAGTTCCCAACAAATAGCACTAAAGTTTGAACTCAGTGTCTTTGCACTGATTGAGCTTCATTTCCTGGATCTCCAGACCTTTTTTTTTTCTTTTGTCTATTCTTTCTTTCAACAGCATTTTTGTTAAGTTGTTGAAGCTAGGTTCCTCAAACTTGTGATTCCCCTGCTTCAACCTCCTAGAGTGCTGGAATTATGGGCATGTGCCACTATGCCAGCTATAAACTCTCCTCTTTTATAGAAATCCCAGTGGTGGAAAAGCTGATACAGGTGCAAACTTAGTTCCTCAGTTACTACTGGCTTCATGAAGATGCAGAAATATAGATCACTGGCAAACACTTGGGCTTCAGATTTTCACTTTCTCCCTGTCAAAAAACTCCATCTGGATGCCCTTCAGAACATCTAATTCAATTCCCCCCTAGCCAAATAGATTTATTTTTTTCCTCCACACTACTCATATCCAAATCTTCCCTCTGCATTCCTGGTTGCTATCTCTCCTCTGTCCTCAATACCATCAGCACCCTGGAAGGCTGACTTTTTGAATCCAAGAACTATAAATTTCATGGTGCTCTACAGCATTAAGACACAATCATGTTGCTGTTCATGACCATGGGATGGCCAGGAGGCAGAAGGGGGCTTTTAGAGGCAGCTAAGAGAGGAAGAAGAAGATTTTTAGAGAAATTTTCTTTGTTTGAATACATCAAATAGCACCTCAGCAAAGGTGGAGGATAGAAAGGTACACAGTTTTTACAGGATTTAGTGACTGTGTCAATTTTTGGCCCTCCATCTACTGGCTGTCCTCCAGAGGAAACCATGGACATTTTACTCAAATCACTATTAATAATTTCATAAGTTGAGGTTTAGAAACTTTATATTTAGATGTCTTTTAGAGACAGCTTAAATGTTGCTTAAACTGCTTTTCCTCTTTGGATAAAATTTGATTCATACCAGATGAAAGAAAGTAAAAGAGCAAAAAGAAGAACAAATGAACAGTTCCTACTCACTCAGCAATTAGACAGTGTAAGACTCCTGAGCTAATAAACCTATCCTATGGCCTCACCAAGATGTGCCAGGCTACTCCTTGGTTGTCTTTGTCCTTATTCTGGATGGAGAGTCAGACACGTCTTTGTTCCTTTTCCAGGCTTTGGGAAGTCAATCTTCTGTGCTGATTTTCACCACCTTATTCCTCACATGGGTCACCACTTGTCATAGTTCATGACTGTGGCACAGCAAAAAAGATGAAAGATTACTCAGGGTCAGTCTCCTATTCAAACTCCAAGAAGGCCCAAGGGACTGCACTTAACCGAGACCCCTCACCATGAGAGAATCTCATAAGAACATCCTTGAACCAAAGCTTCTGTGGCTTTTTATTGCTAGAACCAGGAATCAAGGTTAAAGAACAAAGCAAGGACATCTGAGTAGGACTTCATGTAGGGAACAGAGAAAGGACAAGGGAAGGTCAAAGTGGTCTGTCACATGACAGACCTTTGGGCCAATCTAAGTAACCAATCAGAAGACCAGGAGGAGGAGGGGAAAGGCTAGGGCATTCATTCCTTAACACAATTCATTCCTTAACACATTCCAAGTTTTGATCTTATGTGGAATTTTGACCCTGAAGCCTGTGTGTTAATCTTTACCTAAGTAGTCCAGGAGGTTTTGAGTATATGGCTCCAAAAGTCCCTTAAACTTCTACTTCTACCGCATACTTAACTTTGACCGACATTCCCCCACAAGCAGTGTGTTATTCCAAACCTTGCCCAATGGAATAATATTTTTAAAAGAAATTTTCTTCTGCTTCAAATTTCTCCTCTCTTTTTTTCCCTACTTTTATCCAACTTTGGACATTATATTTTTTCCACTACTATAACAATTTTTGATGAATAATAAACCTAAAAAGTGACTGGCATCATAAAACCAATCATTTTTAGTTTGTAAAGCTATAGATGTTCCAGGGATCAACTGATTTAGACAGCCAAACTGATCAGTTAATTTCCTGGTCACTGAGACACAATAGCCAGTACCCACAAGTTAAAGGAGAGAGTTACTAGTTACTTGAGCTCAGGATTTGGAGAGGTTTCAGTCCATAGTCACCTAGCTCCAAGGCATAAATGGTATGGTGGATGAGCCTGGTCTACTCATGTAATGATAGCCAGGAATCAGAGACACCAGGGCAGAACTGGAGACAGAGAAAGATATACCCTTCTTGGTCTTACCTCTAGTGACCTGCCTCTAACCAAGTTCTACCTCCTAACCAAGTCAGTTACAGTGCTCCCGTATTCCAATTTACACACACATGAAAACTGAGGGGATATTTTAGATCGACCAATACAGCTATGCTTAGCTGATCTTGACTATGTTCATTTATTCTTCTGAGGAGTACCTTATAGCCCACCTCCAGGTAGAAATGGAAAATGGCAAAGATATAGGGAGAGAACTGGGAAAAATAACACAAGTGTTGTATTACACACATAAAGAATGCCCAGATTGTAAATACACATCTTGATTAATTTACACAAAGTTAACATATTCTCAGAATCTGGACCAAAGTTAAGAGATTCCCAGCACACTAGAAACCCCTCTCTAACCTCCTTACATCTCTCTTTCAGAATAGCCACCACTCTGACTCCTAACACAATAAATTAATTTTGTCTGCTTCTGAATTTCATTTAAATGGGATTATATAGTATTTACTCTTTGTGTGTGTTTTAATAGTACTTGAAATTTATTTTAACCAGGTATAGTAAGACACAGAAATGCCTATCATGAAAGGAAAAGTTAATATTCACATATCCCTAGAAATAGGAAACACAATATCACACTCACCACCACCCTCAGAAATACCAGGGTCCGTGAGGAAGCCACATGTCTGGGGAAAAGTGGTGAGGCAGGAATAGCAGGTTTAGCAGTGGCTATTTTTAATACTTCTGGTGACTCTTGCACATATGGACTGTCTTTGGTCATCTGTAACCTAACTTTGGCCTGATTAAAGCAGGGAAACAGTAGCTCAAAGTTTAAGACCCTGACAAAGAGTTATTTTGTTTACATATAAAAAATATCTATAGCCATTGACAATCTTTGGGAATTAGCTAGTCTTCACCCTGTGATAAGTGAGCTAGCCCCAGCATTCTAAATAATGTCAAAAATTTAAAACTATTAAATTATTCCAGTATCATCAAGGCATGATTAATACTGTGTGCCTGTCTGTGTGTGTGTAATTCACCTGTGCTGTTGCATGCAATTGTAATTTGTTCTCAGTGTTACACAGAGGTTCATTATTGAGTAGGCTACAGTTTATTTAACCATCTTACTCTCAATGCATGGATGAGTGAGCACAAGTTGCCATAGCAAAATACTATAGTCTAAGTGATTCAAATAAGAAATATTTACTTGCTTAAAGTTCTGGAGGCTAGAAGTCTAAGATAAGGTTCTGACTAATTCAGGTGGTAACAGCCCTTTTTCTGGCTTGTAGAGAGCTACCTTCTTGCTATGTCTTCACATGGTTTTTTGATCTTTCTCCAGTACATTCACAATGAGGGAAAATAAGTTAGAGAGTCAGAGACAGAGACACAGAGAAAGGCAGACAGAGAGACAGAGATGAAGGAGGAAGAGAAGGACAAAGACAAAGAGGAGAAGAAAGAGAAGGAAGGGAAGAAAAAAGTAAAAATGAAGGGGAGGGGAATAAGGAGAAGGAAAGTACTGTGGTCTCTTCTTAGAAAGACATTAATCCTATCAGATCAGCCTCTCTACTGACCACATTAACCTCAATTAATTCTTAGAGGCCCCACCTCAAAACATAGCCACAATAAGAAGTTAGAACTTCAGCATATGAATTTGGAGGGGATGCAAACATACAATTTATAACAGCAAACATTTGATTTTCTTTTTTTTCTTTTTTCCCAAATCCATTTTATTTCAAAGAGAAAAAAATCAATAAAAATAGACATTGAGTAATAAACTTTTGACTAAAAGTTTATGTGGATTATTGTCTTAACAATATATAATTTTCACTGTGGCTTAACCAATAGAAATTTATTGTCTCACAATCCTGGAGGCTGGGGGTCTGAGGTGAAGGCATTGGCAGGGTTGGCTCATCTGAGGTCTATGAGGCATGATGCATCCTAAGCCTCTCTTCTAACCTCTGGGAGTTTGAGGGCAGTCTTTGATATTCTTAGGCATATAGAAGCTCCAACCCCTTTTCTGCCTACACTTCCTTGATGGTGTTCTCTGTATTTGTTAGTGTGTTCCTGTGTCAAAATTTCCTCTTTCTGTAAGGACACAAATCCACTTGAAAATCTGGCTAGCATACAAATTTCTGGTATAAAATTTGGCCCTACAACAGAAGCATAGATACCAGAGGAATTTTACTACTTTTATTCTTCCATGTTTCTTTGATTGCTTTTCCACAAAAGCCATAAAAATCTTCTTCACAGAAATAATGGCAGAAAACTTCCCAAACACAAAGAACTTAACATAAATAACTGAAGCATAGAAATCCAAATAGCCATGGCCAAAATAAAGCTACACCAAGACATGCAATAATCAAGATTCTAGAAATTCAACACAAGAACACAACATTAAAAGTGGTTAGAGAAAAGAAATAAATCACCTATAAAGGAAAGCCCAGAAGAATCACAGAAGACTTCTCAACACAAACTCTCAAATCAAAGAGAGCTGAGGGTAAGGTATTTCAATCCCTAAAAGAAAACAACCTTCAACCCAGATTGATGTATCCCACACAACTATCTTTCAAAATTGATGGAGAAATAAGATAGTTACAAGACAAAGAAGACTGACAAAACTCATGACCACAAAACCAGCTCTTCAGAATGCTCAGAAGGGTATATTAGAAAGAGAAAATGAAGACCTCAAACACAAAAACAACAATAGAAAACAGCCATTAGACAAGGCAAGTAATTAAACAGAGGGGGAGACAGGGAACCAACAGCAGGAAAAGTACATGAAAAAGATAAGCCAAAACATATCACTTATAATCATCAATGTAAATGGTCTAAATTCACCAATAAAAGAAATAGACTGGCAGAATGGGTCAAGAAACAGGAACCCAGAAAAAAAGCAGAGGTAGCTATTCTATTTGCAAACATTGTAAACTTTCAATCAAAAATGATCAAAAGAGACAAAGAAGGTCACTACATATTTGAGAAATGCAAACTCCAAGAAGAGACAACATCATAAATATTTATGCACCAAACACAGATTCATCCAACTACATAAACAAATAATTGCATACAAAATAATACAATAAAAACTAATACAATTGTAGTGGGGGACCATAATACCCCACTCTTGCAAACAAATAGATCAAACAAATAGACAAAAAAATCAACAGAGAAATATCAGAATTAAACTAAGCCTGTGAACAAATGGACACAGCAGATGTCTACAGAATGTTTTACCTCAACACATAAAAATACACATTCTTCTCACATGCACATGGGACATTCTCCAATGGCCCACACAACATACTTAAGTAAATGCAGAGGAATTGAAATCATCCCATGCATACTATCTGACCATAGCATAAAGAAACTGGAAATCAATGACAAAGGAAATCACAAAAACTACCTAAAAACATGGAAATTACACAATCCCCTTCCCTTTTTATTTATGTTTTTATTTTCAGTAGGATAAAACAGAATAAAACCAATCAAAACAAACCAAGAGGTACAGGTCTAAAAGCATTACAAAATCAACAGTAGATATCATAATGCCTTTTGATGCCTTCAAAATGGCTGCAGATAACTGGACATAGTAAAAATCAAACAGAACAGAATAGAATAGAAACAATAAAAACAAGACAATGAATGCATTAAAAGACTTCAAAACAAGTCATAAGTACATCCAAAATTGTTATCACAATATATGTTGCTATCTTTGAAATATCTACTCACATCAGATTTGACATAATCAAACAGAACAAAAGAGAATAAAGAAGGCTATCTTTTTTCCAATGAACATCTTTAGCCCCTTTGTCAAATAAAAGGTGGCTGAGTGTCTTTGTAGTAGTGCTTGCATCTAATCTGTTCCATTGATCTTCAGGTCTATTTCTTTGCCAGTACCATGCTGATTTTATGACTATGACTTTGTAATATAATTTCAAGTCAGGAATTGAGATGCCTCCTGTCTTGCCTTTGTTGTCCAGAATCACCTTTGCTGTTCTAGGTTTCTTCTGTTTTCAGCTGAATTTTAGGAATATTTTCTCTAGTTCTGTAAGATATATTAATGGTACTTTGATTGGGATTGCATTGAATCTGTATAACACTTTTGGGGTATGTCCATTTTCACAATGTTGAGTCTTCCTAACCATGAGCAAAGAATATCCTTCCATTTTCTAATGTTCTCTTCAACCTTCTTTTTTTAGAGTAGTATAATTTTCAGCATATAGGTCTTTTACATTCTCAATTAGGTTAATTCCTAAATATTTCATTTTTTAGATGTTATTGTGAAAGGCAATATTTCCATAATTTCTCTCTGGAAGCAAATATTACTCTAGTACCAAAATCTGAGAAAGACCCAACTAAAAAAAAGAACTACAGGCCAATCTCCCTAATGAACATAGATGCAAAAATTCTCAATAAAATATTGGCAAACAGGATGCAGCAAATCATCAAGAAGATTATATACTATGACCAAGTGGGATTCATCCCAGGCATGCAGGTAAATCAATAAATGTAATCCACCATATCAAAGAGCCAAAAGTAAGAATCACATGATCATTTCTATAGATGCAGAAAAAGCTTTTGATAAGATCCAACACTCATTCATGATAAGAACCTTCAGAGAATTGGAATAGATGGTCTTTACCTCAATACGATAAAGGCCATCTATTACAAACCAGTAGCCAGCATCACATTAAATGGCCAAAACCTGATAGCCTTTACCTTGAAATCAGGCACAAGACAAGGATGTCCCTTATCACTGCTCCTATTCAACATAGTACTAGAAATACTAGCCAGAGCAATTAGACAAGAGAGAGAAATAAAAGGAGTAAAGATAGAAAGAGAGGAAGTTAAATTATCATTATTTGCAGATGACATGATACTCTACATAGAAGACCCCCAAAACTCCATTGAAAGACTCCTAGATATAATAAATAAATTCAGCAATGTAGCTGGATACAAAGTCAATATTCAAAAATCAATAGCATTCCTATACACTAACAACAAAATCACCAAGAGAGAAATAAGAGAAGCCACACCCTTCACACTAGCATCCAAAAAAGTGAAATACTTAGGAATTATTCTAACGAAAGAAGTAAAAGAGTTATACAGGGAAAATTATAATACCCTGAAAAAAATCGAAGAGGACCTCGTAAAATAGAAATCCATCCCTTGTTCATGGATAGGAAGAATAAATATTGTGAAAACAGCCATTCTCCCAAAATTGTTATATAGATTCAATGCAATCCCAATGAAAATACCACTAACATATCTCATAGATCTAGAGAAATCACTCCTAAAATTCACCTAGAACCAGAAGAAACCTAGAATAGAAAAGGCAATTCTAAGCAGTGAAGCCAAGGCAGGAGGGGTCACAACCCCTAACTTGAAGTCACAGAGCTACTGTAATAAAATCAACATGATATTGGAATAAAAACAGATCTGAAGATCAATGCAATGCATTAGAAGATACAACCACAACTACAAACACACTCAACCACTCTATCTTTGATAAAGGGACCAAACATGTTCACTGGAAGAATGATAGTCCTTTAATAAATGGAGCTGGAAAAACTGAATATCTATATGCCAAAAACTACAACTAGACCCATGCCTATCACCATGTATTAGACTAAAATCTAAATGGGTCAAAAATCTAAATATTAAAACAGAAACACTAAATCTGTTGCAAGGCAAAGTAGGTAAAAATCTTGAAGACATAGGAGTTAGTAGAGAATTCATGAACAAGAACCAAACTGCGTGGGAAATATTTCCCAGAATCAACAACTGGGATCACATCTTATTAAAGAGCTTTTACACGTTGAAGTAAATCTCCAGCATAGTGAAAAGAAAACCCACAAATTGGGAAAAAATCTTACTGAAATGTCCCTCAGACAAAGGACATCTGTCTAGAACTTATAAAGAATTAAAAACAATCAGACCCCCAAAATTGAAAGACTCAATCCAAAAATGATCATCCCAGATGAACACACAGTTCTCAGGTGAAGAAATATGAATGGTAAATAAATACATGAAAAATGTTCATCATCATTGGTCATTAGAGAAATGCAAATTAAAACCACACTGAGATTCCATCTCACTCCAGAAAGAATGGCCAGGATCAACAAAACTACCAACAACAAATGCTGGAGAGAGTGTGGGGTAAAAGGAACTCTTCTGCACTGTTTGTGGGAGTGTAGACTGGTACAATCAGTCTGGAGATTCCTCAAAAAGCTGGGATTCAAAGTTCCATTTGACCCAGCTATTCCACTCTTAGGCATATTCCCAGAAGAACTAAAAACATCTTACCACAGTAATATATGTGCACCCATGTTTATAACAGCACAATTTGTAATACCCAGATCTTGGAAACAACCTAAATGCCCATCAACTGAGAAATGGATAAAAAAAAATTGTGGTACTTAAGGCCCTAGGTCTGGGGCCAGCAGTCCTAGCAGGGCTATGCCCAGCAAACTCTGGGCAGTGAGCAGGACCCAGAATCCAATCCCAGGCCATGACCATGAGCTGCTGTGGAATCCCAGTGCACAGAGTGGACTCCAAACTCTGCTGCCAGGTGTAAGACCACACCCTGCATCTGAGGCCAGCCTAGTGGGATTGAAGGACCAAATACTAACTTGAAAAGGAAAAATAGCAAAACGCAAAAGCAAAATGCAATCTCAAACATCTAGTCCACAAGGAGCAAGTACAGGAGACATTGAAATAGAGGGCTCCAAAAGTAACACATTGGAAATCTCTGAAAAGATAGCAAATGAAATTTTAAAAAACTCCATGAGGCTATAGAGGAAATCAAATTAGAAGTACTCTCCCATGTAAAGATAGAAATAACCAACTTAGTAAAGGAGTTCTTGAATGCACTTAAAGAAAAAATAAAGAAAAAAGTACATGAGCATGGGAAACTGATTGAAACTTTGAATGAACAATATAGAAAACAATCAGAATTCATGAAACAAACTGAAAGAGACATTCAAGAAACAAAAAATTCTATTCAAAGTGTGAAAAATGGTTTAAATGAAGATGAGGATAGAATTTTGGACTATGAGGACAGGATCACAATTAGTGATCATGAAAGGATAGAACTTTTAAAAATAACAAAACAGCATGAAATGACAATCCAGAAGCTTCAAGATGATGCCAAGAGCAACAATATAAGATTAATAGGTACCAGTGAAGATGAAGGAGTCAATGCAAATGATATAACTAAAATATTCACAGAAGTAATAGCAGAAAAGTTCCCAAATATGGGGAAAATATCTGATCTGCAGATAACTGAGGCACATAGAATGCCAGTCACAATCAACATCAATCCACACACAGACACATAATAATTAAGATCTCAGACATACAGCATAAAAACAGAATACTAAAAGCTGTTAGAAAAAAAAAACTAACCTATCAAGGAAAGCCCATTAGATTCACAGCAGACTTTCAGCACAAACCCCTCAAGAAGAGCTTGGAGTGAGGTATTTCAAGCCCTGAAAGAAAACAATCTTCAACCCACACTGATGTACCCAGCAAAACTTTCATCCAAATTTAATGGAGAAACAAGATACTTCCATGACAAAGAACAACTGAAGAAATACACGTCCACCAAACGACCCCTAGAAAGAGTATTGAAAGACATACTAGACAGAGATAAAAATGACCACAATCCCCAAGACAACAACAGAAAGAAACAACAAGGTAGGATAAGCAATTAAATAAGGGGAAAAGCAGAAAGAAACAACTGGAATATGACATGGCAAAGCCAAGCCTGTACTTATCAGTGATATCCATAAATGTAAATGGCCTCCATTCACCTATAAAAAGAAATAGATTGACAGAATGGATCAAGAAACAGTATCCCACAATATGCTGTAAACAAGAAACACATCTGACCCAAAAGGAAACTCATAGGTTAAAAGTCAAAGGATGGAAAACAGTATTCCATGCAACAGGAACCCAGAAAAAAGCAGGGATAGCTGTTCTATTTGCAGACAACATGAACTTCAAACCTAAAATGATTAAAATAGATAGAGAAGGTCACTACACACTCAATAGTGGAAAAATTCAAGAGGAAGAACTAACAATTATAAATATATATGCACCAAATACAGGAGAACCCAACTATATAAGACAATACTAATGGACATGATACACAATTATAACAGGAGATCTTAACAGCCCATTGTCACAAAAAGATAGATCAACTAAACAAAAAGTCAGAAAAGAAATAACAGAACTGAATCATACCTGTGAGCAATTGGACTTACTAGACATTTACAGAGTATTCCACCCAATCACATCAGAATACACATTCTTCTCAGCTGCACATGGGATGTTCTCCAAAATAGACCATATATTATCCCATAAAACATTCTTAAGTAAATGCAAAGGTATTGAAATCATGCCATGCGGGGCTGGGGATTTAGCTCAGCAGCATAAGTGTCTGCCTAGCAAGCAGGCAGTTGTGAGTTCGATCTCTGGTAACAATTAAAAGAAAGAAAGAAAGAAAGAAAGAAAGAAAGAAAGAAAGAAAGAAAGAAAGAAAGAAAGAAAGAAAGAAAGAAATCATACCATGCATAATATCTGACCATGGTGCACTGAAATTGTAAATTAATGGCAAAATAAATTGCAAAGCTTGCATAAATACATGGAAATTAAATAACAACCTTTTGAACAACCAGTGGGCTACAGATGAAATTAAAGAAGAAATAAAGCTATACCAAAAATTCAATGAAAATATAGAAAAAACATACTGTAATCTGTGGGATGCAATGAAAGCAGTCTTAAGAGGGAAATATATAGCCATAAACTGTCATATCAAGAAAACAGAACAAGCACAAATAAACAACCTAATGCTCCATCTCAAGCTTCTACAAAAAGAAGAGCAAGCTAAACCCAAAGCTCATAGAAGAGAGGAAATTGTAAAGATTAGAGCACAAATCAATGCAATTGAAACTAAAAAAATACAAAGAATTAATGAATCAAAAAGCTGGTTTTTTGAAAGAATAAACAAAATAGACAACCCCTAGCTAACCTCATCAAGAGAAATAAAGAAGAAACCAAAATTCACACCATAAGAACTGAAAAGGGAGAAATTACTACAGATCCCATGGAAATTCAAAAGATCATGAATACCTACTTTGAAAATCTCTACTCACATAGAGTGGAAAACACAGAGGAAATGGACAGATTTCTAGAAACATATGAACTACCAAAGCTCAACCAAGAAGACATAGCAATTTTGAACAACCCAATATCAGCTATTGAGATTGAAAATGTAATTAAATCTTACCAACAAAGAAAAGTCCAGGTCCTGATGGATTCACAGCTGAATTCTACAAGAAATTTAGAGAAGATTTGATGCCAGTACCCCTTAAACTCTTCAATGAAATTGAGAAAAAAAGCAATCCTCCCTAAATCATTTCTGGAGGTAAGTATTACTCTGATACCAAAACCAGAGAAAGATGCAACCAAAAAAGAGAACTATAGGCCAATCTCACTAATGAACATTGATGCAAAGATTCTCAACAAAATGCTGGCAAATAGAATGCAGCAAATCATCAAGAAGATTATACATCATGACCAAGTGGGGTTCATTCCAGGAATGCAGGGATGGTTTAACATATGCAAATCAATAAATGTGATACACCACATCAACAGAGCCAAAAACAAAAACAACATGGTCATCTCAATAGATGCAGAAAAAGCTTTCGACAAAGTCCAACACATGTTCATGATAAAAACCCTTCAGAAACTCAGAATACACAGTGTCTATCTCAACCTTATACAGGCCATCTATGACAAACCAACAGCCAACATTACACTAAATGGACAAAAACTGAAAGCTTTCACTTTAAAATCAGGAACAAGACAAGGATGTCCACTATCACCACTCTTCTCCAATATAGTTCTGGAAACACTAGCCAGGGCAATCAGACAAGAGAAAGAAATAAAAGGAATAGAGATAGGAAAGGAAGAAGTTAAATTATCACTATTTACAGATGACATTATACTCTATGTAGAAAACCCAAAAATCTCCATTAAGAGACTACTAGAGGTAATAAACAAGTTCAGCAGTGTAGCTGGATACAAAGTCAATGCTCAAAAATCAATAGCATTCCTATATACAAACAAAAAACTCACTGAGAGAGAAACTATGGAAATATCGCCCTTTACAATAACATGTAAAAAACTGAAATACTTAGGAATCAACCTAACTAAAAATGTAAGAGCTATACGCTGAAAATTATATTATGCTAAGAAAGGAGATTGAAGAGGATATTAGAAAATGGAAGGACATTCCTTGCTCTTGGTTAGGAAGAACCAACATTGTGAAAATGGCCATACTCCCAAAACTGTTATACAGATTTAACGCAATTCCAATCAAAATACCATTGACATATTTCACAGATCTAGAGAAAGCACTCCTAAAATTCATTTGGAAACAGAAGAAACCTAGAATAGTAAAGGCATTTCTGGACAACAAAGGCAAGACAGGGGGCATCCTCATTTCCTGACTTGAAGCAGTATTATAAAGCCACAGTGATAAAATCATCTTGGTACTGGCAAAGAAATAGAACTGAGGATCAATGGAACAGATGAGAAGATGCAAGCACAACTACAAAGACACTCAGCTGCCTGATACTTAACAAAGGGGCTAAATATGTCCACTGCAAGCAGGATAATCTCTTTAATAAATGGTGTTGGAAAATTGGCTTATATAAGATGATTAAAAAGGAAATAACCACAAAACATATCAGTAAGGTACTGAGCAAACTGAAACATAATATAACTAAACAGATAATGGACTTAAAAAACAAAAGGAGGAAAAAAGGTGCTCTAAAGGATACAACTGCATGTATAAGTGTGTAGGATTGATAACCATGTTGCTAAGTTTCTGTTGGATCATCGAACAGAACTGTTTGCAGCCTCACTATTTGTCCACTTTGTATGATTTAATTTTTTAACTTGAACAACTATATCTAAGAAGATAATATGTAATTTATCAACTAGTGATTTCTTACTGTTTATTTTTTGAACTTCTGTATTGTTTCTACCCTTTTTTCTGTTTTGCATTTTTAAATAATTTTTTTAAAAAAAAGAGTAACTGAAACTAGACACATGCCTATCATCATGCACTAAAGTCAAAATGGATCAAGGATCTAAATATTAAAATAGAAAAACTAAATCTACTGGAGGACAAAGTAGGTAAAAATTATGGAGACATCGGGGTACGGAGAGAATTCATGAATAAAATGCAAACTTCACAGGAAATGCTTCAAAGAATCAACAACTGGGATCTCATATTACTAAAAAGTTTTTTCACTTCAAAAGAAATTACCAGCAAAGTGAAAAGAAAACCCACAGAATGGGAAAAAATTTTAGTCAACAATCCCTCAGACAAAGGACTTATATCCAGAACATATAAAGAATTGAAGGCTGGGGATTTAGTTCAGTAGTTTAAGTACTTTCCTGGAAAGCACAAAGTCATGAGTTCAATCCCTAGTACAAAAAAAAAAAATAAAGAAATGAAAAATATCAAACCACCAAATTCAAAGATCCTCTCCAAAAATGAGCACCAGAGATGACCACACAGTTCTCAGATGGATATATGAATAGCAAATAAATAGATGAAGAAATGTTCATCATCACTGGTCATTCAAGAAATGCAAATTAAAACAGCATTGAAATTTCATCTCAACCTGGAAAGAATGGTCACCATCAAGAAATCAACTGATAACAAATGTTGGTGAGGATGTGGTGGGAAAAGAAACACTTCTTCACTGTTGGTGGGAATTAGACTGGTGCAACCACTGTGGAAATCAGTATGGGGATTCCTCAAAAGACTAGGAAAAAGACTAGGATTGGAAGTTCCATTCAATCCAGCTATTCCCCTCCTGGGTATTTTCCCAGAAAAACTGAAAAAGTTCTGTCACAGTGATATATGTGCACCCATGTTCATAGTAGCACATTTTGTGATAGCTAAATCTTGGAAACAACCAAAATGCCCATCAACCTCAGAGTGAATGAAAAATATATGGTATTTTTACACAATGGAATATTACTCAACTATAAAAAGATGATCCTAAGGCCTTTATAGGTAAATGGAGGCAACTTTAAACTATCTTCATAAGTGAAATAAACTTGAGACTATCCTCATAAGTAAAATACACAAGACTTACATTAATAAATATCACATTGTCTTTCTAGTGTAAAAAATGATAAAAATTGACAGAGTAATGAGATCCAAAAGGTATAATAAAATAATTGTAAAAGTGAAAAGGAAGAACTAAAGGATGTAATGGTATGTTTAAGTGTGTAACATAGATGACCATATTACTAAATTTCTGTTAAATGATTGAACAGAATGGTTTACACTGTCAGTGTTTGAGTGTCTATCCACTTTTTATGCTTTGATGTTGTAACTTCAACAACTGTTTCTAAGATGACAATATGTAATGTGTCAACTGGTATTAATTTTTTAAATTCTGTATTATTCTACCTTTTTTCTTTTTTTCTATTTTTTTCTTTTTTCTTTAAATAAAATTTAAAAAAATAAAATAAAATTTATATATCTCTGAAAAAAAAAAAGAGAATAAAACCCAACCCAACAAAGCAATGGAAATAATAAAAGACTTCCAAAACAAGACCATAGGAAATCAACAATGACTGCAACCCTCAGGAGAGTCCCCCTACATGTCACACTGTGTACCGCTGTCCTCTGAACCCATGAGCAGACACTGGCCCTAGACCTGAAATAACAACACCCTTCTGAACAACCAATGTGTCACAGAGGAAATTAAAGACAAAATTAAACAGTGCTTACAATTAAGTGATAGTGCAGATACAAACATACGGAACTTATGGAATGCAATGTAAACAATTCTAAGAGGAAAATTCATAGTGATAAATTCTCACAACAGGAAAACAAAAAGAGCTCAAATAATCTAATTTTACAGCTCAAACTTCTAGAAAAAGAGCAAATTAAACCCAAAGCTCATATGAGGGAGGAAATTATAATGACAAGAGTACAAATTGATGCAACTGAGACCAAGAAAATGGAAGAGTAAATTCTTCAAAAGATTAAATAAGAGATTGCAATATGGCCAACTGAGGGGCGGCATGATAAGAGAGCCTCTCTGAGGAAAAAAAAAAAACTCAGACGCTGGAATCTGGCAACATGGAGAAAGCCAGACAAAAGGAGAGGAATTCTCACAACCCAGGAAGAAACTGAGGAAAAAGAAAAAGAATAAAGAAAGAAGAAAAAGAAGCATGGACAGAGGGCTGGAGCTGGGCAAGCCCCGATCACTGTACTGGCACGTGTTAAAGTCAGGTGACTCACGATAGAGCTGAGATCGCAGCCCTGCCAAGAGCGGGAGTTGGTGTGCTCCAGACCCTCAGCTGGAGGAGGTGCTGAGACAAGGAGTGGAAACAGTAAGTCAAGCTGCACGAACTTTGGTGAGTGATGGGAACTGGATTCCCCAAACCAGGAGGACTGGCTGGGCAACATTTCGGAGTTGGGCAGGGCTGGCTTGAATCAAAACCCGAGGCAGCATCCGCTGATGACTCCTAGTCCAAAGCAGATTGGTGGGATCTTCTCAGACAGGGCCATGCCCCTGGTTGAAACCCAATAGCCAGGGACGAGGCATTTCTGGGCCAGTGGCATCCCCAGGGAAAACACAAACTTGTTGAAGCATAAACTGGTTGACTGGCATAAGGGGAGGAGCCGGCTCTCAGTGTGCAACTCGCAGATCCGCAGCAGACTGGGGGGCAGTACTTCCCTAGCAAGTGTGCTGCAGAAAAACTGTAAGCAATACAAAAGGCCCAGAGACCTCCACCACCCACCTGTCTGAAGGGAGCCAAAAACATGACAAGACAGAGAAAGAGCAAAAGGTCCCCATCTGTGGAACCAGGGAAAGTGAGTCCAACAGAGGTAAATGCAGAGGAGGTTGAGAGCAGCAAACCTGTAATGTCAGAGGCAGCCTCATTGGAAATGAAGAAATACATCCATGACCTCATTGTCGAATTTAAATCTGAAATTCTAACTCAGGTGAAGCAAGATATAAGAAGACTAATAAAAGAAGTCCTGGGTAATCCTCAAGTAGGCACAAATGAAAGAATAGAGGAACCCAGAGAAAGGAGAGAAGTCTCTGATGAAGAATATAAACAAAATCTAGAATATATGAAACAGATCCAAAGAGAATATCAGGAAATTAAAAACTCCATTGAAACCTGGCAAAACCTTTTAACAGAAACTAAAGACAAACTTTCAAAACTTGAAGATAGATATGCAAAGTATGATTGTGAAAGGAAGGATCTCTTAAAAATAACAAGGAACCAGGAAGCAATGATACAAAGGCTAGAAGATGACAAGAGGATTTATAACCTAAGAACAAAATATGTGAATGAAGATGCAGCCATAAATACAAATGAAACAAAAAGTCTATTCACAGAAATAATTAAGGAAAACTTCCCAAACATAGGTAATGGAAGTGAAGTTCAGATAAATGAGGCATATAGAACTCCAGCCAGCTACAACCCAAACAGATCTACACCCAGACATGTAATAATTGGGATCCCAGAAACCCATCACAAGAACAGAATATTAAAAGCAGTCAGAGAAAAGAAACAGATTATCTATAAAGTAAAACTCATCAAAAATCACAGCAGACTTCTCAATGCAAACCATCCAATCAAGAAGAGCTTGGAGTGAAATATTCCAAGTCCTGAAAGAAAATAACCTCCAACCCAGAATGATGTACCCTGCAAAATAGTCTCTCAAAATTAATGGAGAGACAAGATATTTCCACCAAAAAGAGGAACTGGGGGAGTTTGTGACCACCAATCCAACCCTGCAAAGAATACTGAAGAACATTCTAGAGAGAGAGAAGAAAATCACCAGGGTTCCAGAAATAATGGCAGAAAGGTCTCAAAGAAAGGGGCAGACAGTGGAATCAAGGAAAAAAGTAAACAAATAACAACAGAAAAATAGCATGGCAGAGATAAGACAGAGAAAATTGGTTATATCACTGTTTTATCTTGATTGATTTTATTTGAATCTGGTATGCTTGAGAGTATCGAGTCTGAGAGTAGGGACAACTACTCTGAAGATGACAGGATTCAATAGGATACCTATTCTGGTTTGATTGTTAACTGCCTTTGAAGTCCTATGATGTCTCCAACATATAGATTTTATTAATAGTGTAAAGCAATGCTGTTTATATTATATTTGATGATATAGACAATTTTATTGAAAATAACAAGAGACATCATAGTGACTACCATAGATCACCTAATGTTGTATTTTTGTATGTTCTTTTCATTTCGTGTTTCTCTAGGAATTTGTATTGCTGACTTGTTTTGATTTGTTTCTCCCTCTAATACAGAAAGGCTGGGTATATGTGTAGAGACTTATACATGTGTAGAACTTCTAAGTAGTTTATGAGAATGGATTATAGTTATTGTAAAAAAAAAAGGAAAAGAGAGTATTCTAAAGGATATAACCACATGTATGTTTGAGTGTGTGGAATTAATAACCATGTTGCTAAAGTTTTAGTTGGCTGGATGAGCAAAACTGACTGCAGTCTCACTGTTTGAATGTCCACTTTGTGGACTTTACTTTTGTAACTTGAACAACTGCATATAAGAGGAAAGTATGTAATTATCAACTAGTCATTTTTTACTGGTTATTATTTTTGTTTTGTTTTGTTTTGTTTTTGAGATTTTGTATTGTTTCTACCCTCTTTCTGTTTCAAAATTTTTTCTTTAAATAAAAAAATTTTTTTAAAAAGCAAGAGGAGGAAAATAAAGTGCTCTAAAAGAGATAACTATATGTATACTTAAGTGTGTAGGATTGATAGCCATGTTACTAAGTTTTTGTTGGATCAGTGAACAGAACTGTTTGCAGCCTCACTGTTTGAATGTCCACTTTGTATGCTTTAATTTTGTAACTTGAACGACTATATCCAAGAAGACAATATGCAATGTATCAAAGAGTCATTTCTTACTGTTTATTTTTTTTTTTAAATTTTCTATTGTTTCTACCCTTTTTTCTGTTTTGCTTCCTCCCCTCTTTAAATAAAATTTTTTAAAAGATTAAATAAAATTGATAAACCCTTAGCTAACCTCATTAAAAAGAGAAAAGAAAAAACACAAATACAATCAATTAGGAATCAAAAGAGGGAAATTGTAAAGGATCCTGCAGAAATTCAGAAGATCATCAACACATGCTTTAAGCCTGTGCTCTAGTAAGGTGGAAAAAACAGGAGAAATGGACAAATTCCTAGACACATATGAATTTCCAAAACTGAAGATATAAAAATTCTAAATAACTAGATACCAGCCAATTGAATTATAAATGTAATTTAAAATTTGCCAACAAAGAAAAGCCCAGGCCCTGATGGATTAACTATTGACTTCTACAAGAAACTTAGAGAAAAAGCAATGTCACTAATGCTGAAACTCTTCAAGGAATTTGAAAGGAATCCATACTTGCAAAATTTCTCCCGGTAGTAAGTATTTCTCTCATTGCAAAATGAGAAAAGAACCCAACCAGAAAAGAAAATTACAGACTAATCTCCCTAATGAACGTAAACACAAAAGTCCTCAGTAAGATACTAGCAGAAAGAAAGTAGCAAGTCAAGAAGAGTATGCACATTGACCAAGAAGGATTCATGCCAGGGATGCAGGGATGGTTTAAAATATGTAAGTAAATAAATGTAATACACCACATTAAAAGAGCAAAAGACGACAATCACACGATTGTGAGGAACCTCTCAGATGACTCTCTTTGACTCTTCTTGAAAAGAAGAGCAACTATCTCCAAGTTCAGTAGTGTAGTTGAATACCCTATATCCATGTATTGATATGTACAGAGCTAGCTAGGCTATCTCTTTGTCCATCCAATTGGCTTCAAGCAGTGTCAATTGGGCTAGCTGAGAGCTAATGTTAACCTCTGAAGCAAAGCAACAGATCAGTGTTACCCCACCCAGTGACTCCCCAAATACATGGTGGAGCAGGGAGGGATGGAGAACTCTGCTCACACTCTTGGCTGGGTCAGAGCCTAGAAAAAGAGGCTATGACTTCCCAGGGCAAAAAGGATTATATATCAGAACTGAAGTACCTACCCCAAATTATTAGATATTATCTCAGTTGTGTTACACAGATTGCTCTCCCTGCATTTCTTGCCCTCTGATTATCACAAAGGTGATCTCAGACCTCCTACCTAGCCCAGCTCACAGTAGTCATGGCAGTCACCTATTTCCTGCCACTCTCACTGTCACTTATCTCTGAGCCACTCCCTTCATGGAGAATTAATAAAACACAGGTTGGGATCTGGGTGAGGCCTTTGTTCTGGTGAACCATCATGTTGGCTGGACTTAAGACCCCTTGGCTCCACATAACTGTATACATCTCTTAGTGTTTTTATTCTCTCCTTGGTTTGCACTAGAAGTGGTAGATTAGCATTAACTCACTAGAATTCCAATAACTTCTCCATGGGATTAAAAATATAAACCTTCCTTGACTGTGACGGGGATGGGAAGGGGTTTTCTGTACATGATCATCTCAGTACATGCAGAAAAAGCATTTCCTTGACTGTGACGGGGATGGGAAGGGGTTTTCTGTACATGATCATCTCAGTAGATGCAGAAAAAGCATTTGATAAAGTCCAACACACATTCATGATTTTTAAAAAATCCTGCAGACAATTTAAATAGGTGGTGTTTACCTCAATCTGTTCAAAACTATCTATGATAAACAAATAGCTAATATCCTACTAAATGGTCAAAAGTGGAAATATTTCACACTAGTATGGAATGAAACAAGGATGTCCACTGTCACCACTACTACTCAAATATTTCTGGAAACATTAGCCAGAGAAACTGAAAAAGAGAAAGGAATAAAAGTAATAAGGATTGCAAAGGAAGAAATTAAATTATTGTTATTTGCAGATGACATGACACGCTACATTGGAGACCCCAAAACCTCCACTGAAAGGCTTGTAGGATTAAAAACCAAATTCAGTAGTGTAGTTGAATACAAAATCCACACTCAAAAATCAATAGCATTCCTGTACACAGACAACAAACCCACTGAGAGAAAAATTAGAGAAACAACACCTTTCACAATAACATCCAAAAAAATGAAAAACTTGGGAATCAATCTAATAAAAGAAATAAAAGATCTAAACACAGAAAACTACAGTACCTGAGAAAGGAGATCAAAGAGAATAACAGAAAATGTAAAATATCTTTTGTTAATGGATGAGAAGGACCAAAATAAATAAAATGACCATACACTTAAAACTGTTATACAGATTTAATATAATGCCAATCAGTATATCATTAGCATATCTCTTGGAACTAGAGAAAACATTCCTAAAATTCATTTGGAAACAGAAGAGACCTAGAATAACAAAGCAATTTTGGGCAACAAAGGCAAGGCAGGGGGCATCACAATCCATGACTTGAAATTATACTACAAAGCTACTGTAGTAAAGTCAGCATAGTATTGGCAAAAATACAGACCTGAGGATCAGTGTAACAGAATGGCAGACACAATTAATTCCCAGCACACTCAGCCACTGTACCTTTGACAAAGGGGCCAAACATATTCACAGGAAGAAAAATAGCCTCTTTGATAAATGATGCTGGAAAAACTGGCTTTCCACAAGCTAAACTAGACCCATGTTTATCACCATCCAATAAACTAAAGTCAAATTGGATAAAAGATCTAAATATTAAAACATAAACACAATCTACTGGAAGAGAAAACAGGTAAAAATTTTAAAGACAGGGCTATAGGCAAAGAGTTTATGATCAAAACCCTGATGGCATGGAAATACTACAAAGAATTGACAAATGGAATCTCACTCTATCAAAAAGCTTTTGCACAAAAAAAGAAATTGCCAACAGAGTGCAGAGATAAACTACAGAGTGGGGAAAAATTATAACCAATTGTCCCTCAGACAAAGGACTTATATCTAGAATGTATAATGAATTGAGAAAAATCAGACCCCTCTCAAATTCAAAGACCCAATCAAAAACTGAGCAACGGAGATGAATACACATTTCTCAGATGAAGAAATACTAACAGCAAATAAATATATAAATAAAATGTTTAATATCACTGGGCATTTGAGAGGTGTGAATTGAAACAAGTTCCATCTCACTCCAGAAAGAATGGATACCATCAAGAAATCAACCAGTAATAAATGTTGTTGGAGTTGTGGGGGAAAAGGAATCCTTCTCCATGCTTGGTAGGAATGTAGACTGGTGGAACCACTGTGAAAATCAGTGTGGAGTTTTCTCAAAAAAACTAGGATTAGAGGTCCCATTTGACCCAGCTATTTCCCTTCTGGATTTCATACAGAATAAGTAAAAACAGCAATATATGTGTACCTATGTTTATGGCAGCACAACATAAATACCTAACTCTTGGAAACAACCCAAATGTCCATCAACCAAGGAATGGATATAAAAGATGAGGTCTTTTTATACAATGGAGTACTACTGAAGGATAAACTTGAGACTTTTATAGACAAATGGATGCAACTCATAAACCATTCTCATAAATGAAACAAATCTGACTCACTGTGTAAACATCACATTGTCTCCCTATTGTCAGAAGCTGAAAGAGTAAATAAGATCCAAAATGTACAATAGATATTGTGAAATAGAAACTGTTCAAGTGGGAAGAGGAATTGGGATGAGGAAAGGAGAAAGATAGGAAGGGAAAAGGAAAAGAAAAAAAATATATATATATATATATATATATATATATATATATATGATAGTTAATATAGTTACACTTCTAGTTTTTCTTAGTTCATTGAAAAGAAAGGTTCATGCTAATACTGTTTGAACAATTTTTCTTGCCTATATCTTGTACTCTATATACTCTTTGAATATAACAATATGCCATGTATTAACTATTGTTACTCTCCCATTATCTTATTTTGAAATGTTGGGTTTTTTCTTTTTAAAATAAAATAATTTTTAAAATATATATGTTTACCATAAAGAAAACTATGTTTTTGCCACCATTGGACTAGCACATACTGCTTGTACACCATCACAAGATTAGCACTGTTGTTTGTACCATACTTACCATGGCATAAAGGACAAAACCTATGGCTGCTCATTGGCTCAGTCTTCTGCCTCTGTGCTTGCAGATCTTACCCAGGTACTCCTCTTTGCAGACTCTGCAATGGTCTGTGACTGCAATCCTGCCCTTTGGAATGCCCTGTTTTACTTCCTTGCTGTACCAGTCTCCAGATCACTGTGTGTCCCAGTGTTCAATTTCCAGATCACCATGAGTTCCATTGCTGCCCAGTGGGCCCCATGCCATGCTCTCATGGCCAGGTGGGAGGAAGATTCTGTAGCATGGGTGCTGTGTCCAGGTTCCAGCTTATGCTGTGGGTGAACTGCGCTTAATCTTGTTGTGAATGTGGTAAATGCTCAATAAACTATTGTGCTCAGGTCAACTCTTGGGATCTTTGTTTGCAGATTTACTGACTCCTTTTGGTTCCTCCAAGGCCCAGGTTGCCTAACTCAGAGTGTCTTTTGGCCTTTAGAGTGATTTCTGGGTCTGCTATAACACTGCCTTACCACAAGGCCAAAGTGATGGGACCAAGCAATCCTGGTATGAAACTGTGAGCCACAATATCTCTTCCCTTTAAGGAATTTTGTCATAGGTCAATAACACAGAAATTTGGTACCAGGAGAAGGGTCAATGTAATGACTATACTTGACAATGTGATTCAGCAGCCTTTGGAATTGGTTTGGTTTGGATTTAGGAAAGAAGAGAGAAAGGAAGAAAAAAGAAAGAAAGAAAGAAAGAAAGAAAGAAAGAAAGAAAGAAAGAAAGAAAGAAAGAAAGAAGAAAGAAAGAAAAGAGAGAGAAAAGAAGAAAGAAAGAAAGAAAGAAAGAAAGAAAGAAAGAAAGAAAGAAGAGAGAAAGAAAGAAAAGAGAGAGAGAGAAAGAAAGAAAGAAAGAAAGAAAGAAAGAAAGAAAGAAAGAAAGAAAGAAAGAAAAGAAAGAGGGAGAGAGAGAGGAAGAAAGGAAGGAAGTCTGCTTTGAGAAGAATGCCCTGGAGCACTCTCCTCATACAGGACTTCCTAGTGTATTATCTCCCTCAGAATTATTTGCCCATGTTCAGTCATCTAGACATTCAACAGTTAGTGAAACCATGGTCCAAAGGGAACATGGATACTTTGCCTACTGGCAGCAGAACTTGAAGTTGTCCACGTGGTGCTAGTTTTGCAAGCACACAGAATGCAAGAGTTATGGAGTTAGAGTATTAAGGGACATTTTCACCAAGATTTCAAAGAAAAGACTAAGATACCAGGTACAGCTGCAGTCCTTGCAAGCAGCTCACAATAGAGTAGTATTTAAAGCTGTTAGAGTGACACCAAAGCTGCAGTGAAGATCCCAGGAAGTTAGAGATGCCAGGAATGTGGGACACCTACCAGAGAAAGCTGCATGTGGCAACTAGAACTGGCTTGGCATGAAATCAGGCTGCCACATTCTTTGGAGATTATATCACCCAGTAGGTGCCCTTGATGTACATGGAGTTACAGAATATAATTAATGTTTGCCCTGCTGGATTTGGGTCTTGTTTTGGCCTGATTTATCCTTGGTGTTTTCTTATTCTGCCTTTTTGCAATGAGAATGGGAATATTGCCACTGAATCTTGGAAGTGTACAACTTGTTTCACTGTATTTTTCAGGGGCTTACAGCTAAGAGTTTCCCTTTAGTCTCAGAGGAGATTTTGAACTGGACTCCTGGGCAGTGTTGGAAATGTTGAGACTTTGGAGATGGTCTAAATACATCTTGCATTTACATATGAGCCTTTGGAGCCCAGGAAAAGAATGTCCTTTGTATCATAAATGTCCCCAGAGGCTGTGTGCTAAAGGTGTGATCATTAATGGGAGGTGGTATAATTTTAGGAATGATGCCTATTTGCAGGAAGTAAATCACTTAGAGATTGCCCTTGAGAAAATTCTCTAACTTCTCTTTGTCTCTCTCTCTCCCCTTCTCTCTGGGTCACCTTGAAATGAACATCTTTGCTCCACCACATGTTCCCTACCATGATGTTCTACCCTGTCACAGCCCAAACTAATTGGACCATGAAACAGTGAGCTAATACAAATCTTTAAGTTTTTTTCTCAAATATTTTTCCTCAGTGTTGGAAAACTAACACAGTGGCCAATTTGATAGTAATCTCATCCCGTGAGTTTTGATTTCAGATATTCTATTTTTCTATTCCAGGCTTTTCTTTTTTTAATTTTAAAAAAAGAAAGAAAACAAGACAAAAGAGAAAAATGGGTAGAGGTATTACATAGTTTCAAAGAAAATATTAACACTAAGGAATAATTACTTATTACTCTCCAGCAAGTTTCCATGGCAGATTAGAGGTTTCAGAGAGTAGAGGACTCCTGGATCCTTGAAGCATCCTAGCAAAAGCTAATCGATTATTATTTTTTCTTTGAGTACATACTTGGTTTTCATCATTTTATCTTCACGATTACTCCAAATTCTATGTTCTCTATGATATACATCTTTATCATCTCAAACGAGATCCCTTAACTAGGTCCAGATCATTGTCAACATGCAGTAGTAGGAAAAGGACTAACTTCTAGGAGGATATTGTCCTCTTAGAAATAGTTGTTCAAGTTACAAAATCAAAGGATCAAAGGTGGACAGATACTCAAACATTCACAGTCAAATCATTCTGTTCAGTGATCTAATGAAAACTTAGTAATATGGTCATCTATCTTACACACTTAAACATACATACACTTTAGAGCACTTTCCCTCAGTTTTACTTTCACAATTTCTATTATACATTTTGGATCTTATTACTCTTTCAGTTTTTTTTACACTAGAGATACAATGTGATATTTACAAATGTGGGTCTTATTTGTTTATCTTATGAGGATAGTCTCAAGTTGTCTTCATTTACCTATAAAAGCTTCAAGATCATCCTTTTTATAGCTGAGTAATATTCCATTATATAAAAATACCACATCTTTTTCATCCACTCTGCTGTTGATGGGCATTTGGGTTGTTTCCAATATTTAGCTATTACAAATTGTGCAGCTATAAACATGGGTGCACATATACCACTGTGACATGACCTTCTCAATTTTTCTGGGAAAATACCCAGGAGGCAATAGCTGGATTGACTCTTCCAAACCTAGTTTTTTTGAGGAATCTCCATATTGATTTCCACAATGGCTGCACCAGTCTACATTCCCACCAACAGTGAAGAAGTGTTCCTTTTTCCCCACAGCCTTGCCAACATTTATTATCAGTTGATTTCTTGATGGCAGCCATTCTTTCCATAGTGAGATGAAATCTCAGTGTTGTTTTAATTTGCATTTCTCGAATGATCAGTGACAGTGAACATTTCCTTATGTATTTATTTGCCATTTCTTCATCTGAGAAATGTGTGCTCATCTCAGATGCCCATTTTTGGTGAGGGTCTTCAAATTTGGGGGGCTTGATGTTTTTCAATTCTTTATATATTCTTACTCCAGGATTTTCAACTGGTCATTTTTTATAGTTTTTATATGTCTTCTAAAATTCCCTAACTTTTCACTCATAACAAATTTTATAGACTCTTTAACATATCTCAATAAAGTCCAAAGTTTGCTTACTTAAGCATCTGGGTATCAGTGTCAATGAACTAAATTTTCCCTTGATCTTAGACATCAGTTTTTCTATTTCTTTATATATCTGGTTGTTCTTTATTGGATAGTAAATGTATCACTAAGTATGCCACTTTCATCTTGTGAAAGCTTGGTTTGTTTTGTTTAATTGTATCCCCTTTAGTCCTAAGGAAATCATTAATCCTGTGCATGCTTTTTATTCCTAAAATGTTGCTCATCTGGGATCTCAATAACAAGTCCAAGATGTTCACCAAACTATTCTTATCTGGCAAGAATCAAACTTCAAATTTTATCTCCATGGGAATGAACTCTGTTTATTTAGTCTTCCAGATCTTGTTTTTCCCTAAGTTTCTCGGAGAACATTTTATGTACACATTTCAGAGGTCAGCTGATGATTTGATTTGTGCTTACATAACATCTTGGCAGCTCCACACCTCATCTGTTAAGTCCTCTTGCAACAAAATATGACTTTCTACTTGAAATGCATGGTCTAAAGAGTCTCTCTCCTCAGAGGAAAACCCTTATACCTGTGAACCTCATCCACTGATATTATCTTCTTTCATTGGTCAAATTCCTTAATTTTCAGTTTGCTTTTTGTCACTTTTCATGCCTCTATATTTTTAATTTTTATTTAGAGCTATTTACATTATAGGCAGGAAAATTGGTCCAATGTAAGTGGGGAATAATCCTGGGTCCTGAAAGGCTGTTCCACTGCTGATATAAAAGCTATGGATGGAAAAGATTCAGAATATGGGAAACACTGGTAGCAAGAACATCTAGTTATGTAAAAATACATATTAATAGTTTTTTAAAATATTCATTCCCATAATAGCAAAATGAAAACATTTTAACAAGTATTGTTTCAAAGTAATGATTATTCCATCTCTCTTCAAGTTCTACTTCATATTTTAGAGCTGTTTAGTAATTACAGTGTTGACAACTGAGAAACAATATTAAGTAATATTACCATTACATTCTATATGTCTAGATATAATATATATGACAATAGATTGATAAACATATAACACTGAAACTACCAATGCATTTTTATAATGTATTAAGTGGTTTAATTACATTTTAAATAATTAAATTACAAATCAGATTTATTAAAGTTGATTTTAAAAGCTATCACTCATTAATTATAATTTAATCTTATCTAAAATAAATTAATATTTTAAAAGATAAATATTTTTGAAAAATATATGAAAAGTACTTATATCTTATGATGAAAATATATATTGTCTTCACTTAAAACACAGTATCAGTTTTAAATGTTTTTATCAGTACTGTTAATAGAACACAAGTAAAAATACTCATTATAACTATATAAATATTGATTTTACCTACATAAGACAAGTAAATACTGTTAAATAAATTATGGTAAGTGATGAATTGTGCATATTTTTACTGTTTATTCGAATGCCATAGGCCTCTCAGCAGATCATCAAATCATGCATGATATAATTAAGTTAATTATATCATTCAGTAAGTATTGATATTTTGATGAGTTCTAGTCAAGAACAAGCCATAGCTTTATACACGTATTTCAATCCTATTGCCTTGACTATTTGGTCAATTGTCATTACTCATAGCAGTTATGTTTTATAAAATCACTGTTAACACTGAATTAATGAGTACTGAATCTTTACCCAAGAAAACATAAGGTTAGGTTCCCACAAATCTTTGATCTCAACACTTGCATCAACTGATTAATACTTCAATCTCAACTTTTATTTTTGTCAACCAATCAATATATGACCACATTTTATGTGCTTCTCCATTTAAACACCTTATGAGTTATTAGCTTATCAAGACTGAACTCATAGTCAACAGCACTATAACCTGTGCCCAAATGATGCTCACAGAACATTCATGTTTTCTCCATAAGGTTTTCACCATAACTTCTTGCATTTGGAAACACTAGACAGCACTTCAGCACTACATTTTGGATGATCTTGAGGCTTTCATAGGTAAATGGAGGCAATTTGGGATAAGAAATAAATCAGACTCACATTTGTAAAATTGTGTCTACCTAGTGTAAGAAATAAATAATAATAAAAAACTGAAACAGTAATAAGATCCAAAATGTATAATAGATAATGCAATAATAAAAGGGAAAGAAAATACTTGAAAGGAAAGAACAACTTGTAGGCATACACATATAACTGTATGTTTAAGTGTGCAAGACAGATAACCATACTACTTTTTGTTCCTCCAACAGAATAGTTTGTGCTATCATTGTTTTGTATTGATTTTTTATGCTTTGATTTTGTAACTTGAACAACTACTTCTAAGATAACAATATGTAATATGTCAACTAGTGATGATTTCTCAATTTTTTAAAATTCTGTATCACTTCTACCCTTTTTTCTGTTTTGCTTTTTTTAAACAAAAAAATTCTCTTACTGAAAAAAATGAAATCAAACCAAAAAAACATTTTAAAAATGTGTACAGAAAACACTACACAGGCTGTGCAAAGGACATGCTTGCAGAATGAGACTTCAAGCAAGAAGGTAGAGTGTCACTGTATCTGATCTCAGCCAGGAGCTGGGAACTGGCACAGCAGCAACTCAAAGCTCTTATCACTCTGTGTTCATGAATTAGCATGTTTTGTGCTGCAAATACCAGTCTGGTGATTATAAATATGTTTTAAGAAGTAGGCAAATCTGAAAATATAAAATCCATAAATAATGAAGATTGATTGCACATGCATCAAGTTAGGAACATAGAACATATTTTAATAGCTCACTGGCTTGATTTACAACTTTTAAATATTTAGAGTACATAGAATAAGGACTTTAATGTGATTCCTTCCCTAACTGTTAGGAGCAGGACTGGTCCTCACCTAAAGGCTAATGCTGAATGAGATTGTGAAGCGGGCAGAATCTATGGCTCATCCACACATTTTAGGCACGCAGGACCTTCTTTTAGTCCATAAATCTTCATTATCTCTTTGTGCTTCAGACACTACGTACACTCACATATGCATTGTGACTTTTTTCAGCAATTAGTCCACCTGTAGGAAAATCTAAGTTAGAAGAAGGAGGAAAAACCCTACTGCACATTCCATTCATCCCTATCTGCCCCATCCATTCTTTGAGGGCCATATGATTTGCTATATGAGATGGGACAATGATGATCAAACAAATTCTTTCTTGGCTGTGGGCTCTGTATCTTGATTACACTAGGCCACTGTGCCATCACTTCTAGGTGATATCAAACTAACTAATTTTTCATCTTTTTCTGGAAGAGCACTGAAAAACAATTCAGTGAGAATTTCAGACATGGTAGCAGATATTTTTGCAAGATAGTTGAAGGCTACACAGAGATTTCAAATTATATCACCAAATTTGCATCTGTTCCATGGTTCATATTGTGTTGTACATGTGATCTTTTTCCCTAGTAGTCAGCCAAAAATATCATTAGGAAGAACAAGAGGCATCTCCTTCTGTGTTTTGAAGGAGAATGGACAGGCCATTAGTCAGGCAGAAGTGTACACATCAAAGCGTATAATCTCCAGGGGTGGACACAGACCATAGCTCTGCTAGGCCAAGTTCACTGTGTTCCTGAAAATGCAGGTCCACACAGTGAGGAAACAGGATCAAGGCGAAGGGCAGATGAGGTCTTGCAAAGAACTGAGTATGTAGAGACTAGGAGCTGAATGCACCTAGAAGTATGGAGTCTTGAATCTGTCTTCTAAAAAGCACCCCTCCTAACCTCAAGCCTCCAAGAGACCAATTTTTCCTTGGAACATCAAAAACAGTGATCCCCACACTTTAAGATTTCATAAGATAAACCAAACTTTTTAGGACTGAGATTCAAGCACTGCCAGCCTTTTACTTTGCTGTTCTTTTTAAGATCTGACATTCTAATAATTTCATACAAGAATAGTGTTTTGTCCTCCAAAAGGTGAAAAAAAAAATAATTCCAGAATAGAAGACAGTTGTTCCCATTCTAGAAAGAACAGTGACAGCCTGACACTGTTAGCTGTGGTATTCCGGTTAAAATGTCATGAGGCTTGGTATGGCCCTGGGATGAGTATCTGGAACCTCTGGACCACAGCTAAGCTCAAAAACTGGGCTTATTTCCCCAGGACCATGCCATCAATGCCAGGAATCTGAGTCAGCTTAGTCTCAGAAAGGGGCTCCATGGCTCCTTCAGAGCAAGGTCTGTGCCACTTGGAGGCTTCAACATTAAACCTCATAAACTCTCCCCAGAAAATCTACCCTTAATCTTCCCTCTTTGCTGTTACTCAGAATATGTGATGCCTGTGTCAGTTAAAACATCAAGAGCAGACTGACAAGGATGAGCTGAAGGCAAGGAGATTTTCCTTGGAGAGCTATACATGCTGTCATCCTCTCCCCAAATATAGTCCTGGCTAGGACCCAAGGAGAAGGATACTCAAAGCACAAAGGAAGCAGCCGTTCCATTGTAGGACACATTCTCCCAAGAAGCAAGATTTCTCAAAGTCACCAAGAGAATAGTGAGAGGGACAAGGTAGGGCACCCTGGAGGCCATGAGTGAAGTGGTTTCAAGCAGCCTTTGTCACCTC
Organism: Hydrochoerus hydrochaeris; assembly: GCA_004027455.1. Classification (NCBI taxonomy): domain Eukaryota; kingdom Metazoa; phylum Chordata; class Mammalia; order Rodentia; family Hydrochaeridae; genus Hydrochoerus; species Hydrochoerus hydrochaeris. The sequence continues at coordinate 9,502 of PVLA01006117.1, read as the reverse complement.
CTTGTCTCTGCTGAAGGGGTACCAAGTCCAACAGAGGTTTCAGTGTAGAAACCAGGTAGCAGGCTCTGATATTGCACATTATGGTGGGAAATCCCAGGACGCTCTAAGAAATTCCTGAGATATTTTCCCTACTCCTCAGGTCTTTGTTTACTGCAGATCACATAAGCCTGTTTTACCCTTTTATTTTCCTGGTTAAAAAACCAACATTTGTTTTCCTGGTTATAAACTAACATTAAGAAATCCTGACTTATTCCAACTTCTAAGAATGTCACCTGGAGCTAAAACATGATACATATATTTCTTAGTTCTAATGTCAGCTCCTCTACTGATTGGTGATGTGATACTTGAGCATTATCACCTCAAACTATCTACCTGGTGGATGCAAATGTTAAGAGCAACCTGACCGTATGCTTCCAGTTTGCCCTCTGTGAGATGATAGCAAGAACCCAAGCAAGCTACTTGTGTTGCATCCATTGCTCCAGACATACATGCCATTCTATGCATATTTCATGATCAGTTTTACTCTACATGGGTACTTATGCCATTGTATGCACATTTCATGATCTGCTTCTATGCACCTTTAATGATCAGCTTTGCCCTACATGGGTTCCTAGAGAATCAATGACCCTGCCAAGGTGATGGTTGACATGCAACTCCTACTCAGCATGGTTTTCCAGTGATAAAGGACTAGCAACTAGTAATGAAAAAAGAGTAGACAAAGACATTCCAACTTTAAACTGAGCTTCCACCTGACCAAGAAAAACTTTATCATCATTATAAACCAATTGGCTTTCCTGTCTGAGAAATATTGGCTTAGAAAGCTCACCATATGCCTGGTGCCTCACTGATGGCTACAAAAGAATGTAGTGAAACTTTGAAATAAGTTACTATTTAGGACTGCCACCAGGACACTCCTGTAGGTAACCAGCATGGGTGGTAGAAGCAACCAGTCCAGCTCCCATATGCATGCAGGCCACCACTGGGACCCTCTTGCATCCAGAATGGCAGGGAGAACCAGTCAGCCAGGCCTTGGAGAAGCTGCGAGTGTCTAGAGAAACCCCTCTCACCCCACCACATCTTAAGGAAACCTGGATTAGAAGAAAGCCAGGGACCTGATCCATCCCACTACACTGTGAATGGGTAGCCAACATAGAAGCACCTGGGACCCCACAACCCACTTATACAGAAGACCAAGAAAATGTCAAGACAAAGGAGCAAAAGGCTCCAGCCTACACATAACAAGCCCAGGAAACTTAGATATGGAAGAAATTGGAATTTTCTCACCTGAAATTTCTAGGATGATGGCAACTGAGTAAAGAAACCATTTCGTGAGGCGGTAAAAGAAATTGGATCAGAAATAATATCTCAGGTAAAAGAAGAAATGACAAACATAATGAAAGAGTTGCTAAGCATATCTAAAGAAGGCATATATTTTTTTAAAAAAATAGAGGCTAATAGGAGAATGAGGAAAACCTTGAATTAACAATATAATGAATCCAAATGCATGAAACAGACTCAAAGAGATATTTGGGATATTTAAAACTCCATTAAAAGCTACTAAAACCATTTGAAAGATACAGAAGATAGACTTTCAGACCTTGAAGACAGGATGGCAGCTAGCAATCATGAAAGGAAAGATCTCTTTAAAATAACAAGGAAGGATTCTGGGAAGATGGTGGAACAGTAAGCAACAGAGTAAATAGCCTCTCTGAGAGAAACAGCCAAGATGCTGGAATATAGCATTCTGGAGCAGAGCAGAAGGAAAAAAACAGGTCTCATTGACCCAGGAAGAAACTAAAGTGAGAACCAAAGCCCACAGAAAGAATTTTTAGAAAGAAAGATGTAAATAGAAGGCGATAGCCTGAGGCAGCTTCGCTGGAGTCAGTCCTACTGTGTAAGAATCCAGAGACACATTGTCACAGTGAAGTGGGTGGTGGGAGAGCCCAAAGACCTCAATGGGGAGACACAGTGGTGGAGGGGAGCAGCAGACTAGAGAACTGCATTGGCTGGCTGTGAGTGTGGGGAACTCAGTCCTCCCACAGCAGTGGGCAATTGGCCAGGTGCCATTTTGGAGTTGGGCAGGATAAGCCTGAAACCAGAACTGCAGCCAGTTCCATGCAGCCACTCCTAGTGCAAAACAGATTGGTGAAAACTGCTTGGACTGAGTCCCACTCCTGTGTACAGTCCAATACCCAAGGCCAAGGTTTCTCTAAAGCTATCCCTAACCAACTCCACCCACGCAGCACACACTAATGTGGTGAAGACTTCCTGTGGTTAATCAGCTTGGAAGGGAGGGGCCAACCTGCTCCCCCTACCCCCGCTTATACTCCAGTAGTCACCAGCAGACTGGGGAAAGCAACAAACAACAGAAATCCCTAGTCAGCACACTTCAGAGTAATTATAACCAATACAGGAAGTGCCAGAGACCCCACTACCCTCTTGTCTGGAAGAAACCAGGAACATAATAAGAGAAAGAAGCACAAGGCAGTCTCCCAGCCTCCAACCCAAGCAGTACTAGGCCAGGAGAGGTAAACACAGAAGAGATCAGGAGTTGCACACCTGCAGTTTCTGAAGCAACAGCAACTGAAATAAAGAAACAACTTTATGAAACTATAAAAGAACTTAAAACAGAAATACCATTACTAGTAAAGGAAGATATAAGAAAAATAATAAAAGAAATGCTAAGCACCTCTCAAGAAGACACAGATGGAAAAATAGAGGAGCATAGAAAAAGAAGGGAAACCTCCAATGAAGAACATAAAAAAAATTTAAAATACATGAAACATATTTAAAGAGTTTACCAGGAAATTAAAATCTCCATTGAAAGCTGGCAAAACTGCTTGAAAAAAAAATTAAAGATAGACTGTCAAACCTTGAAGACAGGTTTGCAACTTGCGATCGTGAAAGGAAAGATCTCTTAAAAATAAAAAGGAACCAGGAAGTAACAATACAAAGGCTAGAAGATGACAAGAGGATCTATAACTTAAGAATAAAACGTGTGAGTGAAGAAGCAGGGGTAAACACAAATGAAATACAAAGGCTACTTATAGAAATAATTAAAAAAAACTTCCCAAGCATAGGAAAAGGAAATGATATTCAGATAAATGAGACATACAGAACTCCAGCCAGCTATAATCAAAAAAAATCTACAACCAGACATATAATAATCAAGATCCCTGAAATGCAACACAAGAACAGAATATTAAAAGCTATCAGAGAAAAGAAACAGATCACCTATAAAGGAAAACCCATCAGAATTATGACAGACTTCTCGACACAAACCATCAAATCAAGAAGAACTTGGAATGAAGTATTCCAAGTCCTGAAAGAAAATAACCTCCAACCCAGATTGATGTACCCTTCAAAACTATGTCTTAAAATTAATGGAGAAACAAGATGCTTCCATGACAAAGAGGAACTGGGGGAATTCATGACCACCAATCCAACCCTACAAAAAATACTTAAGGACATTCTAGAGAAAGAGAAAAGACCATGGTTTCAGGAACAGAAACCATGAGAGGGCTCACTGAATGGGGCAGACAGTAGAATGAAGGGGAAAAGTAGACAACCAATGGCAGAAAAGTAGACAACTAATGGCAGAGATGAGGCAGAGAAGGTTAGCCATAATCATTAATATAGATGGCCTTGATACACTAATAAAAAAAACACAGGTAGAGAGGATCAGGAGATAGGGTCCATCGAGATGCTCTATATAAGAAATATAATTAACCTGAAAGAGGGTTTAATATAATTAATCTGAAAGTCAAAGATGAGAAAACAATTTTCAATGTGACAGGGAACCAGAAAAAAGTGGGGGTAGCTTGTCCATTAGGGGCAGATTGGTTGGAAAGACATGACACTTTTATACAATGGAGAACTACTCAGCTATAAGGAAGGAAAACCTTGAGGTTCTTGTAGGTAAATTGATACAACTTAAGATCATGCTCAGAGGTAAAAAGGTTCAGAATCACTTAGGCAGGTTGCCTCTCTAATTTAAAAACTAAAGGAGTTAGAGGGATACAAAATGTACAATGCACCCTATGAAAGTGAAAGGGGAGGAATTGTCTAAAAAGGGAAGGCAATGGCGATTGTTAATCTTGTATCATGATTTGAAACCCATATTGTTTTCATTGCTCTGTTTAGTTTGGTTGTATTCTGTTCCAGTTTGCCTATTTGTACTAGATTTGATGGCATGGACAGCTCTTCCAAAGATAGCAGTATATATTATGGTAACCTTTTTTTATTTCCTATTAACTTAATTTGAAGCCCTATATTGCTTTCACTGTCTAGTTTTGACTGATTTTATTCGAATCTGTTTTGTCTGATCACTGTCTTGTTTTGACTGATTTTATTTTAATCTGTTTTGTTTGATAGTATTAAGTCTAAGAGTATAGGCAACTACTTTAAAGGCAATAAGATCCACTATGATACTCATTCTGATTTGACTATTATCTTTTGAAGTCCTATCATGTCTCAAATGTTTCATTTTTATTGATTTTGTTCTGTACTGTTTTGTTCAATTTTATTATGCCTGATAATATGGTCAATTCTCTTGAAGATAACAAGAGGCATTATTGTAACCATTGTTGATCACCTTGCATTTTGGTTTTAAGTCATGTACTATGCACATCCTTTTGTTTTGACTGACCCCATTTTGTTTTGTCTCACTTGGTTTTATTCTCTTCAAAATAAAAAAAATAAAAATAAAAAAACAAGGAACTAGGAAATGACAATTCACTGGCTGCAAGATGATGCAAAGAAAAATAATTTAAGAATGATAGGTGTCATAAAAAAACAGATGTCAACATGATATAAAGAGATTATTGACTAAAGAATAGTAGAGAACTTCTCAAGCATGGGAAAAGGACATGACATTAGATAAGTGAGGCAGACCAAACTCCAACTAGCCATAACCAAAATAAACCTACACCAAGATATATAATAATCAAGATGCCAGAAATTCAGCATGAGAACAGAATATTAGAGGCTGCTAGAGAACAAAAAACAGATCACTAGAAAGGAAAACCCATCAGAATCACGAGAGACTTCTCAACATAAACCATCAAGTCAAGAACTTGGAGTGAAGTAGTTCAAGTCCTGAGAGAAAACAACTTTCAACCCAGACCGATGTACCCTGAAAATTACCTTTCCAAATTAATGGAGAAACAAGATACTTCCATGGCAAAGAACAACCAAAAGAATTCATGAATGACCACCAAACCAACCCTATGAAGGGTACTAAAGGATATTCTAGAGAGAGAGATAAAGATGATCCCAGTCCCAGGAGCAGCTGCAGAGTGATATCACTGAGTAGGGCAGACAATTGAATGGAGAGGAAAGGTAAGGAGACAATGACAGGGAAACAGCATGGCAGAGATGAGCCAGTGTATGTCAGCCATAACCATTAATGTAGATAGCCTCAATTCACTAATAAAAAGAAACACAGGGAAAGTGGATCAAGAAACAAGATCCATCAATATGCAGTATACAAGAAACACATTAACTTAAAATGAAATTGATAGATTAAAAGTCAAAGGAGAGAAAACAGTGTTCCATATGACAAGGAACCAGAAAAAAGCAGGAATAGCTTGCCCATCAACCACAGAATGGATAAGAAAGATATGGCATTTTTCTACAATGGAAAGCTACTCAGCTATAAAGAAGGATAATCACAAGGCTCTTGTAGATAAATGGATTCAACCTGTGATCATGCTCTTGGGTGAAATGGTTCAGACTCACATAGGTGAAAATCACATTGTCTCCCCAGTATAAAATACTGAAGGAGTTAGCGGGATTCAAAATGTACAGTGGATATTGTGAAAGTGGAAGGGGAGGAAACATCTAAAAATGGAAGGTGGTAGCCATTGTTAATTCCTTATTATTTTGTTTTAAAGTCCTGTATTGTTTTAATTGATTTGTATTGCTTTTATTGTTTTGTTTGATTTGATTTAATTATATCTAATGGCATGGGCAGCCATTTTGAAGATAACATACTATGGTAGCCATTTTTGATTTCCTTGTTTCGAAGACATGTATTGCTTTCACTGTTTTGTTTTAATTGGTTTTATTCTGTACTGTTTTGTTTAATTTTATTAAGTCTGCTGGTATGGGAATTTTGAAGAAAACTAAATCATTATGGTAGAAATTGTTGATTTCCTATTATCTTGTGTTGAACCCTGCATTGCTTCCACTATTTTGTTTTGATTGGTTTTATTCTGTTTTATATTGTTTAGCTTTATCCTCTTAAAAATAAAAAAATAAATGTTACCATTCAGAAATTAAACTACAAAACATTTAATGAAAGGCTGGTATTTTTACATAAAATAACATAGTGACTAATTGCTTGATCAAAGCAGGAAGAATGACCTAGAATTAAATCAAGATATGAGTAAATTTTAAAAAGAAGTCTTCTGTCTATTCATGTTATCATATATAATCAAATGGAACCAAAAAACACATTTGGAAGCACTGATTCCCTCTGATCCAAAGGAGATATGGTAAAGACACTGAACAGTATGGGTTGATGGGCCTGGTCTCAATAAGATAATCTGCTCTCCAAGTCTACTCAGTGTCCTTCTCTCTGATTCAAAACTCTTCAGCCAAATGCTAGAAGGGGTTTTGGATACCCAATAATGGATAAAATGCCCTGAATCTCTACCCACCCAAATATTTGGACTCCTGTGCAGGCCTAGCCTCCTCTAAAGAAACTGGCCTTCTTTTCACAGCATGTTCTTCTCGTAGGCTCAGGGAAGAAATGGAGGCAATTGATTAAGAAGTACAATAGAATGAAAAAATGTTGCAAGGTCAGAGTCAATTCCAGCCCCAACTCCACCACTGTAGAACTGTAAGGTCTTAGGCAAATGCCTTACTTTATCTGCACCCAATTATCTTCATCTGTGGAGGAAAAATGAGAGGTAAAGGTCATCTATACTTTCCAGGTATATCCTACAGTAAATTGTGTTATTCACTGAGATATGAATCTAGAGTATAGATTAGTATTTAAATACCAAAGTTCCTATTTCCCCCAAATCTAGAGTTTCATAGAAAAATATGTTTAATGACCGTGGGCCCGCCCTGCCTCCGGGAACTTAGCAGAAGCCTGTATCAGGCATAGGCTGCCCAGAATCTCCACCATGGGCCCGCCCTCCCTCCAGGAACTTAGCCGAAGCCTGCATCAGGGGTAGGCTGCCAGGAAGCTCCACCGAGGGCCCGCCCTGCCACCTGAAACTCAGCACAAGCCCGCCTCAGGGGTAGGAACCTCCCCTACAACCGGGAACATCGAGAAGGCCCGCCCAAGACTGAAAACTGCCCTGGACTGCTACAGATGGACCCGCCCTCCCACCTGGAACATCAGAAGATTTCAGCGGTATCCAGTTAGTGTGAGAAAATTGGGAACTTTGCTCCCAGGTGGTGAACTTTGGACTACACCGGAATGACTGTATGAATGTGGTGAGTATACCCCTAAAATAGAGGTGTACAGTGGATCAATAGGGCCAGTAGTAAAAATGCCCTCCAACTAACTGTAAGACTTTGATGTGTCTGAAAACAGTGTGTGTGATCCCCTCCTACACATAGAAAACACCAGGCAGAGTGAAAATGACAAAACAAAAAAGCAAAATGCAATCTCAAACATATAGTTCACCAGAAGCAAGTATAGGAGACATTGAAATAGAGGACCCCAAAAGTAACACACTGAGAATCTCTGAAAAGATAGTGAATGAAATAAAAACAACTCCATCAGGCTATAGAGGAAATAAAATTAGAAGTACTCTCCCATGTAAAGATAGAAATAACTTTAGTAAAGGAGCTGTTGAATGCAGCTAAAGAAGAACTAGAGAAAAAAGTACATGAGCATGGGAAACTGATTCAAACTTTGAATGAACAATATAGAAAACAAGCAGAATTCATGAAACAAACTGAAAGAGACATCCAACAAATGAAAAATTCTACTGAAAGCATGCAAAACTGCCTAAAAGAAGCTGAGGATACAATTTTGGATCTTGAGGACAGGATCACAGTTAGTGATCAGGAAAGGATAGAACTTTTAAAAATAACAAAGCAGCATGAAATGACAATCCAGAAGCTTCATGATGATGCCAAGAGCAACAATATAAGAATAATAGGCATTAGTGAAGATACAGTAATGCAGGCAAATGACATACATAAAGTATTTACAGAAATAATAGCAGAAAGCTTCCCAAACATGGGGAAAGAATCTGATATGCAGATAAGTGAGGCATATAGAACACCAAACAGTCACAGTCAACATAAATCCACACCCAGACACATAATAATTAAGCTCTCAGACATACAGCATAAAAACAGAATATTAAAAGCTGTCAGAGAAAAGACACAACTCACCTATCAGGGGAAGCCCATTAGAATCACAGCAGACTTTTCAGCACAAACCCTCAAGTCAAGAAGATCTTGGAGTGAGGTATTTCAAGCCCTGAAAGAAAACAATCTTCAACCCAGACTGATGTACCCAGCAAAACTTTCATTCAAATTTAATGGAGAAACAAGACACTTCCATGACAAAGAACAACTGAAGAAATTCATGTCCACCAAACCCACCCTAGAAAGAGTATTGAAACACATACTAGACAGAGATAAAAACAACCACAATCCCCAAAACAACAACAGAAAGAAATGACCAGGTAGGATAAGCAATTAAATAGGAGGAAAAGCAAAAAGAAACAACTGGAACATTAAATGTCAAAGTCGAGCCAGAACATATCAGTGCTATCCATAAATATAAATGGCCTCAGTTCAACTATAAAAAGAAATAGATTGACAGAATGGATCAAGAAACAGGATCCCACAATATGCTGTATACAAGAAACACATCTGACCCAAAAGGAAACTCATAGATTGAAAGTCAAAGGATGGAAAACAGTATTCCATGGAACAGGAACCCAGAAAAAAGCAGGGGTACCTATTCTATTCGTGGACAACGTGAACTTCAAACCTAAAATGATTAAAAGAGATAGAGAAGGTCAGTACATACTTACTACTGGTAAAATTCAAGAGGAAGAACTAACAATTATAAATATATATGTGATAAATACAGGAACACCCAACTATATAAGACAGATACTAATGGACATGAAAAACCAAATACACAAGAACACAATTATAACAGGAGATCTTAACAGCCCATTGTCACAAAGAGATAGATCAACTACACAAAAAGTCAGCAAAGAAATAAGAGAACTGAATCATACCTGTGAGCAATTGGACTTAGTAGATGTTTACAGAGTGTTCCACCCAACCACATCAGAATCCACATTCTTCTCAGCTGCACATGGGACATTCTCCAAAAAAGACCATATACTATCCCATAAAACATTCTTAAGTAAATGCAAAGCTATTGAAATCATACCATGCATAGTATCTGACCATAGTGCACTGAAATTGGAAATTAATGGCAAAAGAAATTGTAAAACCTACATAAATACATGGAAATTAAATAACAGCCTTTTGAACAACCAGTGGGCTACAG
>PVLA01006116.1:25000-130706 GCA_004027455.1 Hydrochoerus hydrochaeris | reverse complement strand
AAATAGTTTACCAGTAGTATTTAAGTTAAATCAATGAGAATGAGCATGATATTCTTCAAACACTGTAAATAAATATTTTATATGTTAAGGAGTTTTAATTTTAAAAAGACAAATATACCCTGAAATAAATTTATAGACTATTTTCAAGTATGTCTTTTAAGAAATTTTTATAGGAAAATATTTTAGTAAGTTATATTAGTAAAAATGATTTTATGTATATATATATATATATTGTCATATATATATTGTTATATATATTGTCATATATATAGTCATATATATTGTCATATATATATATATATATATAGTTATATATATATATATTGGCATATATATAAAATCCTAATTCATAAAGCTTTACTCTGAAAGTATGTTCCATCTAAAATTTCAATTTTCTTTTTGCTATACTACTAATTGGATATTTGATTTGTAAGCTAATACTTTACAGAGCAGTATAAGAGCCTCTAATTTGAAAATTGTGTAATTCTTCAAATTAAGTTAGAATACCTAAAATGAGTGCTGAAATACATACCCTGTGCCAGGCACTGGGTTCAATCCCAAGTACCACAAAACAAAAAACAAAACAAAGCAGAACAAAAGCACTAATATGAATGTATTTCATCTTTTATTATTCTTTAATGAATAGAAATCAGTTATGAATTAACCTTAGTGAATTCTACTCCCCAATGCACTAATTTATCTATGAATGATGTGCTTTTTATCACTGTAAAATTTAGGGGTTGAATAAATTGTCTCTTGGTAAATTTTTAAATATTTTTTAAGCAGGTAAAAAATGCTATAATCTTATCCAGAATAATGTGCATATTAAAAACTCTATACTTTCCTTGTAATGATTTGCTAACATTATTGTACAAGTTAGTCACATTTATTTATAACTAGATCAATTAATGAAATACATTGCAAAGGCAAATAATTTGGTACCTTTCTAAATAATTAAATAGTGGTTCACTCTCTACTTAAAACAGAGACCAAACAATACAAAAGAAGGGCAGAAGAGAGTCAATAGCATCAATCTGTTTCGTAATATGTTGTCTGAGAATTCTCATTTTAATCTAAACTTGAAGAATCCCAACTATGTATTGCTGGACACACCTTAATTAGAAGCCCCTTTACCAAGTCCCAGGTGGCTAATCAAACAATTCCTGTGTTTGTACTAATTGTGAAGAAAAATTAAACTATAGTGCTTATGTAAAAAAGCACTTAACAGTGCTTGATACAAAATAAGCAGTTTTCGGATATATTTTGATAGTTTTTTTTACTTTCTTCTCAATGTGTAGTACCTCAGAGAAACATTGGTACTATCTCTTGGCTGGCATTCCAGTGCCTGCCCACCAACTCACAATTACTTCTCTGCTTAGATCTTATTTTAAAGAAGGGAAAGATAAAATGCAGATGAAGTTAAAGTATAACTATAGAACAGATAAAAATATATAAATAATATTATCTAATTTTAAGGAAGAGGTAAATAATTTTCATTTGAAACTGAATTATTTTAAACAATTTGTGAATACTTATACAGGTACTTTATTAGGGTAGTAATGTAATTTTAACTCCTAGTTATGTCTGAATCCACAATTTATGACATTGAAAGGAATATTCTATTAATTCCCAAAGGCTTTTAAAATAGGCAATATTATCTCAAGCTTGATGTAAAGACTACCCTATGCTATTCTAGAAAAAACACTGTTTCCCAAAGTATAGAATAATTTAAAACCCTCCTGCAACACAGTGTATTCAACTATCTGAAGGTATACTTTTTCTCCGCTTGATTTATGTTAAAAAATGCATGTGAAATAAGCATGCTTCATACTGGATGCTGTAGTGTGAAGGGCCTCAGAGATGACTCCCCCTAAAAGAAGACATTTTGGCTCCAGTTTGATTCCTCTTTGCCTTACTCTCCTTTACTGATATGCACAGAGCTGGGAGAGATGCTCACCTTCCTGAAGTGCAATGCAAATGCAATGCAATACAAATGGGTCTAACCACGGTGTAGATGTGTAGCCTCTGAAGCAAAGAATCAGGTCTGTGTGCAGCCTGCCTAAGGCTTCTGCTGTAGCTTCGAAAATGAAGCAATGATGTCCCAGGGCAGATAAAGGTAGGCATCAGAGTTGAGGAAGCCAATCCAAGACACAAATACTTCCTCAAACTAGGTTATGCAGATTCCTTCAGACTCAGAGGCTACATGTTACTGCGAACCCTTTCTGCATACCTCTCTCTGCATACTGCAGGAACTCCACTGTTCCTCCTACCTAGCTGAGCTCACAGAATACACAGCTTCCACCATTCTCACAGTCACTCAATCCTGAGCCACTTCACTCTTCATGAATTATTAAAACTCCAGTTTGGTGCTGGGTCATGGCCTTTGTTCCAATGGACTTAGGACCCTCTTGACTCCCCATAACTGCAGCCATGTCTCTGTCTTTTTTTCTCGTTGTGAGTTGCACTGACAGTGGTAGAATAAAATTTACTTGCAAGAATTCCAATAACATTTATCTTGGATTACAATATATTAACTCTTGACCTGGAGAGGTTTGAACATTTATGTTCTATAGTTTATTGTGTTTTATGAGGTTTCAAAGAGCAGTTGTTTTAAATTTATTTAGACTTAAATTGTTTCAACCAAGATCTTTTGCCTAGATTTATTCATTCAAATATTAGCTAAGTTAGATATTAAATTATTTATTGAGGAAATCTTAAACCTGATCACAGGAATTTTTATCTTCTGGGATTTGTTGTATATTAGGGTAGTTATTGAATTCTTATGTACCTTGAACTGTTATATTCTTAATGAGTACTAGTAAATGAAATACTCACAAAGGAAACTTACACTGGAGAAAGGAAGAATTGATACATTAATTATGAGTCATAGTCATTATGAACAATACAATGATAATAAAAATGTATAGCAACAAAGATGGTGAACTAACATCAAAAGGTGGCCAGTTGCTAGAATATGAAAAAAATTACTAGGCCATCAAGAAACTTTAAGAAGTCACCTATATCAAGAACAATGAGAAGAACATTCAAGTAAAAGTAAGAGATTTTGGAATACTCTGAGATAGGGCCACTGAGATGGGAGAGAAAAGCCTTACAGCAAGTGAAAGAAACTATCTGTGACTTGACTAATCTAGAGAGAGGAAATAATGGGCACATGATGAGCTTGAGTAATGACCCAGTCAGGTGGGCCCTTAAGAGATTTAATTTTTTTATCTTTAAGGGATGTTTTTAGAACATGCACTGATGGCCTTCTGTTTTGGAACTGAAGTAACAAAATGACATTGTTCTATTTCTGTGGAGCTTGGTCTAATGGGAAACAAAAATACTAAATACAGTCAGTGTAAAATATCAGAGTCAGAACTCATCACACTATGAAAGATGATGGCTGTTTCTAGAATACCTGAAGCTTGAGAAAATGCTAAATTATGAATACACAAAAAAGAAAGGGAAGACAATAAATCACAAGTTCATATACATATAAAATGCTGACTTTTAATATATATAGACAATAATTGGATCAGGGGCAAGACTACATGTGATATAGTTAAAATTATTTTTCTAGTCCAGGTGAAAAATAAGAATGACTGTCGGCAAGATGCTGACCATGAAGTGCAGAGGACTGAGTAATTTTTAGATATTCTAAGAATATAAAAAATCTTGCTTAGTGACAATGTGGGATGTAAAGAAGAGAGAAAGAATATGAATACACATGAGATGCCTGATTAAGCAACAGTGAATAGTACTATGATTTCTGGAATGGAGAAGAATTTGAAGAGGCAGCTGAGATTAATCATGAGTAGTTAGTAGGTATGTTGAATTTGAGGTCAATATTTCAAAGTGAAACTTCAAACAAGAAATGATAGTTTTACAGACACACAAATGAAGAGTGCATTAATGTATCTTGTTTAGTGATCACCAGCATTAAGATGCCATATATGTCGGAGGTTTATGGGCTTCTATTTAATAATTATGAGCTTTGGAGGTTTTGTGAGATAACTATCACCTAAATAACCAAGATTCACTGTGGAAATCTTACTGGAGACACATAGTATCCACATTACTAATATTTCAGGTATGTAATCCTGAATATATTATAACTGAACAAGTTCCAACAAATTGATTTTTGAAATATTTGCAAAAATAATGTATAGTGTCAAAAGTCTTTTATCTTTTGGAATTTCTTGAAACCACGTAAATCTTTCCAGTGCAGGTAACTAGGACTTTACAGCTGCCAGGCAACCTAAATCTATTTCATTTTAATGGAAAAACTTTATTTTTGCTGGGTGCATTTTATTATAAGAAATGCTTTTCCAATTTTGTCTGTTGTAAGTGCATGTTATATTAACTGACACAATTAATCACAATCAAATTTATTATGCATACTTATTTTTGAGCTATTGACTAATATAATAGATAGTGAGGGTAAATCTTTGAAAAATAGCCACTGTATATCTAAAATGCCAAAATTGAAGAAGTGAATTAAATATTTAGTTTTACAAACAACTGAGGGCAAATGTTTACATATTTGGCCTCCTTTGGCTACAGTGGACCCTAAATAACCTGGTTAATCTGTCATCCATAACTTTACATTCTTGTTTCTAGGTAATGCCTTGATAGGTTCCAGTGGTGGCAAACCAATGCCACACATGCTGCAGCAAGCAGGCTGTTGCCACTGAAAGCTCTAAAAGGTTTGCCAATAGTAGGAAAAATCTCTTCCCCTGTAGGTACCACCTAAGAGGGCCCTTGTGCTACCATGGCTCTTTTCCTCCTCTTTCTTCAGCTCTGCCTGTAGGCGATAACTTGTCAGTTATAAATAGTTGAATAGCAGATCTTGCCAACAGCCTCATTTTCTTTTGATTGTACCATAATGAATTCTGGATTTACACATTAATACTGTGAATATAAATAATAATATCATAAGCACCAGAGTTTGGGAAAATGCTTAGGGGTAAAGTAAATGGACTTAGTGATTTCTGGTACACTTATTTCTCTACACAATGTAGAAATCACTCTTGTTTTCTTAATTATATGAAAAAATAAAATAAAAATTCATAAGAAAATCATGAAAAAGTAAAACTTTATAAGAAGACACATAGTACTGTAAGGCTCATTCCTGAGTGTGGTGAATCCATCTGAAAATGACATATTCTTCATTGCATTAATGCAGATTCCTCTCCACCCCATTCCCACCAAGTGACTGCTTTGCCATTATTAGTCAGCATGGGGGAACCTAAGAAACTTCACATAACTTTTATCAATTTTCATTTCTACTTGAGAATGAATCTCAAGGGTTTCCCTTGTGACTTATTTCAACTTTGTGATCAAGAAAGCAGAACAAAACACTGTTTTTCCTTGTTGACATTCTCCCTCCAACCCCAGAACTCAATTTTCAGTGAATATCAAAGTGAACTGTAAGTATTAATAGAGATTCATCACTCCTTAGGAGGAAATAGAGGGGCTTGGGGATTTAGCTCAGCGGCATAAGGGCCTGCCTTGCAAGCATGAGGTCCTGAGTTCTATCCCCGGTAGTAATACAAAAAAACAAAACAAAAAAGAAATAGAGTGCAAGTCTCTATTTAGTGAGCCAACATCTTGTAGTTTTTGTGTTAATATGAAATTTTGTTTCAGGCAGCAACATTTTATTTGTTCCAAGTTGTAACTGACAGTCTCAAATAGAGACTCACCAGGTGGGTCCACCTTTCCCTATGTAGCTCTGCCCTCCAGTGTCACATGTGTTCAAATATTGTTGTTTCCCCTCTCTGGCCTCCATGTTTGTGGCATAAACATCCTCGACTTCTTTTATTCTGTGTTTTTTTTTTCTTTCAGCTAACTATTATGTTATTATAAACTCTATTTTCTATTTAGGGATTTCCTTTTTTATTTTACAAAATTCAATTGGGAGGACACTTAAATTTTAAGTGGTATATGCACTTTTTTCTGCTTCCTCTGTGGTACTATTTAGACCAATCTTTCTCAAAGGTCCCTGTGTCAAAGCTTTGGTCCCAGCATGGTGCTACAGTGAGGTGGTGAAAACTTTAAGAGGTGGAGGCTTCTAGGTATTTTTCAGTTGTGCGCACTGAGGGTTGCATGTGTGTGGCTGACGAGGATACTCGGACCACAGCTCTTTGTTATTTACCTCTTTTTTTTTCAGCCACACAATCAACAATTTTGTCTACCACACACTTCTGCTGCATTATGCTGTTTTCCCACAGGTCCAGCAGCAGCAAAGCCAGCCATGGAATGAAATCTCTAAAAATGTGAGCCCAAATATTTCTTTTTATAGGTTGATTACCTCAGGTATCTTTAATAATGATGAAAGCAAACTAACACACTCCAAAAGGAACTTCATTCTAGTCAGGGGAGTGCATCAAACTGACTAGGGCAAAGCCTGGTGCTAACAGAAATTATAAAGACATTTACAAACATTAACATTTCTGGTTACTTGCTTCATAAAATATTGTGTAGTATTCACTGCATAAAATATTGCTTCATATTTATTCTGCTATAGGGATGTGTAAAATAAGTATTTTCTAAGAACAAGTTTTGAAATGTGAAGTTACTTTAGAAATTATTATTAGTATCCAATTTGGCTAACACAAGGGCCAAAAGTATCACCCATCTGTAACATTAAAGAGTTAGAAATGATGAACAGATTAATATATCCTAACATATTAATTAGGAACAGATTAATACATCCTAAAAAGTAGGAAGTGTTTTATGCATATTGGAGAAAAGAAATTTGGAGGGTTTTATTTCTGCAAGGTTTACTTTAGAATGCAGAGGTCTCATATATTTTATTTTGGCATCTCATTTCCATATCCTGAAGTAAATAAATAAATGAATACCTCACTTAATATTTAAGTGTAATATCATTTTATTTTCCCAATAAAGACTAGTCATTTTTCTGCAAATATCCCATAAATCAATAACTTTCTTTTTTTTTTTTACTTTCAATCTTTTCCCAACATTTTGTAATGTCCTTATGTATGTGAACATTTTCTTAAACTCTTTGGTCAAAATTTAATAACAATCTGGAAGTCTTCAAACATTTTGAAATACTTTCCATAATGTTGGTATTTATTTGCAATTCTACATAAGAAATATGCTTACTTGTTTTGCTATATTATGACTTAACTGCATAATTCTTTTCTTTTGTTTTAACTTAAAAATAAATTTTTTAAAAAGTCATCTTTATCTTTTAATTAGGCTGAACTGTCCACTTAAATTATGTGCTACATTTATCATTAAAAATCAAGATAAAATTTAAAATTATATACTTTTGATGCTACTATATAGATTTAATTTTAGATAAAGGCAAAAACATCCCTTACTTTAAATATAGAAATAAAATCTTTGTATTTCATATCTCCATGATGTAAAAAATAAATACATCACTATCATAAGATCGATGTAGAGAAAAACAGAATATTAAACTTTTTAGATTATTTTCTCCATTAATTTAAGTTAAAATTATGTTTACTATACTATACTAAGCATTTCTCAATTCTTTTTAAAATTCTTTTTAAAAGGTTTGCTTTTTTTTAGACCTTTTGAGCTTCTTTAGAGCAGTAATTTGGGTAGAATAAAAATAAATTGCCATGATAAGCAGGTACTAGATCAAATAGATCCCCCTATTGCTCTGAATTTTCATTAGAAAAATGTGGGACAGAACAGATCTTTCAAAAAGAAATTTCAAAACAGAATTTTTTCTAATTCCAATATAATCAGGTCTTCTACTGAGAATAATCGGGGGCTATCATAATATCAGACCAAGAAAAGAAAAAAAGACATTTTCAGTGGTCTTCAGGCATTGTAACAACTTTTGTTGTTTAAAAGACAACTGTAACTGAGTTCCAAGTTATTTATAGATAGATAAATTACAGCTGGCTATTAAGTCAAATTTCCCAGTTCAATTCATTTTTATTTTACCTTTCTTCCAACTTCAACTCTTGTAGGAAAATGAAGATTTGGAGCTTGGTGCATCTATTGTAGATTTTGGGCTTGTTGTGTGTGTTATAGATTCATACATTCAGGTAGGGGCCAAAAAGTAAGGAAACTTCTCTTAGACTTTGAAAGTCTCTGAGATGCACATTACTGATGTCTGTTTCTTATGGATTCCACAAAACATCTTTAGCAAAAAAAGACCAAATTATAGAATAATCATTTGATGAGGGAACAGCCAATATATATCAGTTGGAAGGAGAACAGAAATAAAGCTGCTTATATACTTCAAAAATAATACTTTACCTTAAAAAATTAAAAACCTTAAAAAATTAAAAAACTAAGTTTCATAGCTTAATTTTTTTTTAAGGTGCACAAGTTACATCTTATAATATACTGAGTAGTAGAAATTTGTACACTTAGATTTTTCACTGTATTCTGCTCACTTTGATTTTTTCCTATTAAGAACCAAGCTCATGCCTCCTAGGGTTTGCTCAAGGATTTCCTGGTTAAATCCTGGCATTAAACCTCAATCTATGTCAATTTGATTCTATAATTTTACCTCCCGGGAACATTCTTAGAATTTAACATACAAATAGGATGAATTACAATTATAAAACAAATGTTCATTCCAAAGAAGCACTTAGTCAATTCTGATATTACTTAACTTCCAGATCTTAACGTAAAGTCCTAAAAGCCTCATCCGTATATTTGGTAAATCCTGTATTTACTGGAAAGAGAACATATGTGTTGAAAATTTCTCTTATTAAAAAGAACATAAGATATTCTCTGGTCAATGTTTACTATGTGTTAATATTTCAAAACTTTTTATTTTCAAAAGTAATGCTTTACTGAGGATTTTATTAAATTTTATTTTAAAGAGAGTAAAACAGAATAGAACAAAGCAGATCAGAAGAAAATGAAAGTAACACAGATTTCAAAGCAAGACAGCAGGAGATCAACAGCAGCTACCAAAATGTCTCTTGTTTTCTTCTAAATAGTTGTCTATATCTTCACACATGATGAATTCATATGAAACAAAACAATATAAAAACTGATCAAAACAGAATAATGAAGGCATTGCAGGCCTTCAAAACCAGACAATAGGAAAATCAACAATGGCTACTGTAATGACTCTTGTTCTCTTCAAAATAGCTGGCCACACCTTCATGCTTGTTGAAATTAAATAATACAGAACAGACTAACACCACTTTGAACAAAGAATAAAAGCGTTACTGGATTTCATGGCATGACAACACAGAATCAGCAATGGATACCATAATGTCTCTTTTTCTTCAAAGTAGCTGTTCATTTCATCACACACAATACAATCGATTCTCAAACTGTTTGGGAGAAGTTCTAGGCATGTATAAGGCTCTACATATACACCTATGCTTTCTCCTTTAGAGCAGAAAACAAAACAAAACAAAACAAAACCAATTACTAGAAAAACAAGAGACAAAAAAGGCATAAATAATAATAGCAAAGAGCCCAAAACAATGACGACATAGGTCTTCAAAATAAGGTGGTAGGAGCATAACTAAGGTTGTGATTTTACATAGTGATCTTCCAAAGATTCCTCAGCTCACCAGACACAAACATGCAAAATCATTCCAATCCTGAGGATCTTATAGTGACTGAAATTTACAATGTACATTTTAATGTAAAATAATTATACTTTTTCTAT
The DNA here is from genome assembly GCA_004027455.1 of Hydrochoerus hydrochaeris. NCBI lineage: Eukaryota > Metazoa > Chordata > Mammalia > Rodentia > Hydrochaeridae > Hydrochoerus > Hydrochoerus hydrochaeris. Next base: position 121,060 of record PVLA01006116.1, on the reverse strand, counting down.
TCACTATTGTAGATATGTATTATCCATTATTTTAAATTTCTAATGAAGAAAATAATGCATGTATTTAATACAATAAAGTTAGTTGATTTGGAAACATGATAATTTAAATTTGCCTCCTGAAACACAATAAATTTTATATTGTGTTATATGTATTAACCTTATAATTTTGCTAATCAAAATTTTTCATACAAGAGGCAGTAAGAGAATGTTTATATCAGTAAATATTAAATGAGAGCTGAAAGAGATTCTACCATGATTTTTCTGCTTTGTATTCTGAGTCCTCGGTCTTTTGCTTTAAGAATAACTTTATAGATATTATAACACTTTAAGTCTTTCTATTTTTATATTATTAGAAATACTATGATATATATATATTATGATATATATATGATCTAAATACTATGATATATATATATATATATATATATATATATATATATATATGGCAAATTTACACACATTGTCTCAGGTAATAACCCTTTGTAATGAGTACAATTCATTTAATAAATCAGAAGACAGTCAATAAATTATGCCAAAGCAAATGATTGATATAAAACAAGGAGGGTTTTAGTGATTTTCAGTAGTATAAGTACCTCTTTGAATAATTGTGACCTCTCTGGAATTCTCAGAATAACAAGGACAGAAAAATATTTCATCAGTTCATTATTTAGTTTTTGTTTCCCACTTGGTTAGCACGATAGATTGACCAGGTTACTATGAACTCTTTTCAGATTCATTTCTCCACAAGGAACATATAAATGCATTGAATATCCAAAGTTTTTTTTGTGATGTGATCAATTATTTTAGAACTACTACTGTAACCAACGAACAATATTATTCTACTGATCACCAACTAAACATATTGTTTTTTAATTAAAATTATAGTGGCCCCAAACATTGTTGGTGGTTAGGTGGTCTTTTTGGTGATCTGGGAATGTACACTAAGGCTTCAATTACAGCTTACAAACTCTTTGTCTTTTGTAGGCAGTATTGGCAGTGATCTAAGAATTTTCTTTGATTTAAAAAAAATATTAATTGCCATCTTTCTTCAGGTTTGTCAATTCAAGCTATCTTTTGTCATTTATGAAATACTGATAAGATGATTTGTACTCCATTATGTCCATCATATAAGTCAACCTTCCTCCATATTTTATTTTAACCTCATCAACAACTGATAGTATATTAAGTTGTATTCAAGTATTATACAAAATTTTGCATGTTAAGTCAACTAAGAATTTTGGATATATCCTTTTTCTAATATTGGTACATATAAACACTGAGTTATTCAAACCAATTTTGGGGAATTTTAACCATAATTTAAAATTTTTTTATCCATTTTTAACATTGAGTTTTGTTCAGTAATTATCAGCTAACCTGGGGGGGGGGAAGCATCAAAATAATTGTAGGTTGAGCTTGATTTACTATTTGTCATGTTAAATTATAATATCTCTCTTAGGCATCAATAAAATATATGGAATATTTAGCAATAAATTGTCCTAAGTGGTCAATTGTTGTAAGTGAACAATTGTCATAAATAGTCAATTGGCCTAGTTTAAAATTACTACAGTTGATTTTCTAAGGAGCTTAAATATAGTTTCCTTCATCCTGTAATAAAAATATTTTGCCTGAGATCCCTTACATAGTTCATATTTAATTCTCTGTAGAAATTTATTTTTAACCAATATGGCAAAGAGAATCAAATATTTTAGATTGAATATGAAAAGTGACATTGGTTCCTCTGTACCCCCTGCCAGTGATTCAAATATCCATGAATCCAATTATTTAAGCTGCCCTGAGGAAAAGAAAGCCTTTGAATAACTTGGAGTGATTTCTTTGCTTCAGAAAACACTTTTACTCTTCTAAATACTTAAATCATTCTATGGCTTTAACTTTAAAACTCTAAAGCCACATTAGCTTAGGTTTAAGATTGTTTGATTTTTTTAAATTCACAGGAAAGATGTGTCAATGCCCAGTATCACAAAAAAATTTGGCATTAATTTAGAAGGTTGAATAGGTTTTTTCTCTGAGGGCTTGGAGATACAGTGTTTTAACATTTAAGGTCTTTGTGAAGTAAGACAGTCAAATGACATTCTATATAAAAAGGAATGCAGCAATTACATCTTCATTATATTTGACCTATTTTGATTGAGATACACTGTCAGGCAAAAATCTTTTCTCAAGATCTCAATTTTCTTTGTCCGTATTTATTTAATTGAGATCATTCCAGTGGCTGTAGAAAATTAGTGATGCACTTTCCTCCTTACACAAAATAAGGATGAAATGATAGGATGACAACTCAATTCTTCCTGAGAATTCTATCTGGGCGTTTCCAGCCACCACTGCAGTGCCATCACCTGTAGCTTCACTTCCCACTCCCAGCTCTTCTACTTCCAGCCAGTGGAACCTGTCCCAGTTAGTCATTGGCTGAAGTTGGCCACAGAGGACCATCCTTTGGAGCCTTCTACTTCTACCCAGGTCAGATGGTGTCATCCAGTACCCACCTGAGATGACTGTCAGCAATTCCTTCTGAATTCCATGTTTTGACTGAAGAAAAATTGGACTGTGAGTCCTGAGAATTAGTTGCCATGATCTTTCCAAAAAAGTGACTGCCTAGAAGCAACCCAGTTGAGTACTTTTCAGAGACATAAAATAGGGAAGAAAAAAAACCCAACAGTATGTCAAAAGTTTCTACAGTTACTCAGAAGCCTGATATAAGGACTACGGACACTAAAAAATAAATGTCCCTTCAGATTAAAAGAACTTTCAAAAGCTTCAACCTGTATCACATGATAACCCTTTCATTGGTCCGACAGGCTCAGATTAGGTCAGGTCAGGCTCCTTTCTTCGGTTGGGCCACCAGGAGCGCATAATATCATTGCTGGGGCAGCTAGGACTCTTGCCTCTCACTCCTTCCATTAGGCATAAACTTGCAGCCTGGAAGGACATCTGTGTAATCCAGTCCCAATACTGTCTCTAGAAAGAGATTTCTTCAATTTACAAATGACCATCTTTCACCAAGCCAGTCATTCTCCCTCTCATTGAACACTGCCCTTTCAACTCTTGTGCCCCAAAGAGGAAGATGATGCCTGCATCAGCCTGAGACTGGTAACGACAATCCTGAAATTCTGAAAAATCTCCTCCCAAAGGTATGAGCTGAACACTGGCCTCCAGATCTGACCAGCAACCATGCCAACTCACCACAACCCACATTGTGGTAGTGTCGCAAGAAGCACAAACAGGCACCCGCCCACATATCAGCCACTTAAAATAATATAGGATCTGGATAGACTGTTAATCTTTAGTTCTCAACCTATATACCCTTTTTGGACTGTTATATCCAGATGTCACCTGATTTGCATGTCTAGATATAAAAGATGCCTTTCTTTGCTTGTGAGTTGCTCTCTTAAGTCCCTTCAACTGGGAAGATCCTGAGACAAGACGTAGCTCACTTAGATTCAATTGCCACAAGGGTTTTGGAACTCTCCCACTATTTTCAGGGAGGCCCTAGCAACAGATTTGGCTCTGGGGCAGCCTGTTTCTCTGTCCCTTCCAGCTCTATCATGGTTTCCCGAGAATGAAAAAAATGAGGCTTCAAAACTGCAAAATGTTTGTAGACTGTCAAACTGCTAAAATACGCCTCTCTTGCCTGTAAGGCCAGTTCAAGATCTCTGAGCTGCCAATGCCACTGCAATTGCCATTCATATATACCACTTCAGTCTTCTGCAACCCACAGCCTGCTAGTACACCTGCCTGGACCTAAAAAATGCCTTTATCTGCATTTGGTTGGCTCCTTCCTTTGAGGCTTTTTACACCTTTAAATGGAAAGACTCCTGTTCTGGACTTAAAAGCAAACAAACCCAGACTCAGCCTCCCAGAGGTTCAAAACTTGCTTACCTTCTTTGGAAGAAGCACTCACACATGACATGTCTACTTTCTTAACACAAAATGTCACTAAACTTCTGAGTAATGACATCCAACCTGCCTGTTGGAAAGGCACAAAGGCTGTGCTTCAATATCTGGCAGAAACTGCTTACAAGAAAGACACTCCACAAAATTTGGGGGGATGTTGGTGTCTATAGAATCTGCATCCTTGAATTCACAAAAACAATGATGCTTACTTAGATTGTCAGGCCCTGGGAGCAGCTAGTGGCCTACCTGTGCAAATACTTGGATCCACCAAACTTGTACTCCTAAGCCCTCTCTGGGGATTCAGTTGACTGAAACATCAATACACAGGCACCAGACCTGCCCCACTGTATATTCTGCAAGGTCCAGCCACAGTGCTGGCACATGTACTCCTGCAGCCAGCTCACTCTTCAGTATCTGAGTCACTGTCGCTGACCCCGCTCATTGAAAGACTTATCTACACCTATGCTGGGTGGCCTGAGGCAATCCTTACCCAAGCTGAAAGGACAACAAATGTATGTAGGGCTCTGCTGTGAAAAATCATCCCTAGGTATGGTCTACCCTTGATTATTGGCAGTGACAACAGGCCTGCATTTGTAGCAGAGATAACTAAATAAAAACTATATAAAGCACATAGGACACAAGCTCTAAAATTTGAGCAAATAAAACATAACCCTACAGAAATGGCTTATAACTAGTGCAGCAAAAGTTTAGCTAAAAGATCAGCTATACTTGTAGGCACTGCTGCACAAACATATAACCCAGGTACATTTTAACTACCTCTATAAGTTTCAGAAATCCAGCTTTAGATCCACCATTTCAAAGTTCTGGAAAGTTTACCTGGGCTAGATAGCTCCTCGGGGCTCACTGAGAGAAAATGCACTCAAAGCCCTTGTTCTAGTCACTCTGGTTGCTGACCAGTCCTCACACAGCTAAAGTCTGAGCACACTCTTCACAAGATTGAACCATACCTCAATGTATTATTCTCCTTAATTTTTGTGCCTTTCAAGGCTGCTTACCCCAGTCCTTGCTTTGCCTTAGCTCTATGGATGATTACCCCAAGAGAATAGAAAGTAATCAGTTAGACCCTCACAAATGATAAAGATTTGATTAGCATTCAAGGCATTGGACATGCTCCCTCCCATCCAGGTTGCCCAGGTAATATATCTGGGTTCAGTTCTTGTTAGTTTTGTTTCTGAGAAATGATAGGTCTCGGTGATGCATAGATATTTACTATGATGCCTATTGTAAGAACAAATCCTCAATTGACTCTGTACTTTCTGCTTGCTTATCCCATATGAGCCCTAGATCACAGAGACATTTTGGCAATGATCTTGATCAGTGCCCATCTACATAAAATAAATCTGCCTCCATATTGGGTAGTAAGTCTACTTGTGGCCATTAACACTGCTTTCTAGACTGGGAAAATGTCTAAAGATATCTTTTAGTTCTTGTCAGTGTGGTTACAACGTGTTAACCTGTTAGAAGACACAAAATTTTGGCTTACAAGTCAAAACCAGATAGAAGATTTCTATGTATTGAAACTAATTATCACTAACCTCTTAATATGTTAAATACATTTATGTTCCCCAAGGCTACAAACTCTCTAAACTACAAAAGTTAGGAGAACAACAAGTTGAAAAGGGGCAGGTTGTTATGTTTGATGCATTGTGCCAAGTTAAGCAGTTTATAAGTTTAACTAAGAGACTCAGCAGGGAGCCTGAGTTCTTATGTTATAAATATCGGCATCTTGTGCAAGAGGAGGGCAAGGAGATTTTGTGAGTGTTACACTGGCCCTGGAAGGGTGGAGGGTGGCATGTGTTCAATACAAAGGAGGAAAAGAGGCTTTCTTTTCCACTAGCCCATTTTGTTCTGACTGCTTTTGCTGGCTGCTGCCATGAAGTGTTGCCCTGGAGCCATGATGTTGTGCCTTGGAGCCAGCTGGTTATGGACTGAAATCTCCAAAAGCTGCAAGCTAAATAAGCCTTTCCTTCCTTAATTTTAGGAGATGTGTATTTTGTCTCAGCAGAGAGAAAAGTAACTGAGACACTGTTCTAGATCTTTTCTAGTTCCAAATGAACTTTTGGAGTGTTTACCCTACACCCATCAGGTATTTTGATTGGGATTGCATTAAATCTGTATAACAGTTTTGGGAGTATGACCATTTTCATTATGTTAGATTTTCCTATCCAACTGCAAGGGATATCTTTCTACTTTTCTGATATGCTCTAGAATCTCCTTTTAAAAGAATACTGTAATTTTCACTGTACTGATATTTTACTTCCTTTGTTAGATTGATTCCTAAATATTTCAGTTTTTTGGATGTTATCATGAAAGGTGTGTTTTCCCCAATTTCTTTTTCTATGAGTTTGCTGCTTGTATATGGGAATGCTATTGATGTTTGAGTGTGGACTTTTTATCCTGCAATAATACTGAATTTTGAAGTTTTTTGGTAGAGTTTTTGGGGTCTTCTGTTCAGAGTATCATGCCATCTGCAAAAAATGGTTTTTCTTTGTTGGCAAATTTTTAATGACTTTTTTATTTTCCTTGACTGATATTGGTTTATTTATAATGTTTAAATCTTGATTTAATTTTGGCAATTTGATTGTACATAGGAATCTCTATATTTCTTCTATGTTTGCCATCTTATTAGAATATAGTTTCTCATAATAGGTGTTGATGATCTCCTGGATTTCTTTGGAATCCATTGTAATTTCTCTCCTTTCATTCCTAATTGCTTGAATTTGTGCTTTTTCTTTCCTCTTTTTGATAAGCCTAGCTAATGATTTATCAATTTTATTAATTCTTTCAAATAACCAACTTTTTGGTTCATTAATTCTTTGTATTGTTTATTGCATTAACTTCTGCTCTTTTCTTTATAATTGCCTCCCTTATATGAGCTTTGAGTTTGATATGGTCTCTTTCTAGAAGTTTGAAGTTCAACATTAGGTTGTTTGAGATCATTCTATTTCCCTGATGTGAGTTCATTATTATAAATTTCCCTTGTAGGACTGCTTTCATTGTGTCCCATAAGTTTCTGCATGATGTTTCAGCATTACATATATAGATAATATGTATGGGAAGATGTCAGTTCTACCATATTTACATAAACATATTTTATCAGCTAATAAATTATTTATTTTTGAGAATGTCCCATGTGCAGCTAAGAAAATATGTATTCTGATGCTTTAGCATGGAACGCTGTAGACATTTACCAAATCCATTTGCTCACAGACTTGGTTTAAGTATAATGTTTCTTTGTTGATTTTCTATCTAGTTGATCTATCTATTTTTGAGAGTGGAGTTTTAAGGTCCCTGACTATACTTGTGTTAACGTTTATTTGATTTTTTTATGCCAGTTAATATTTGTTTGATGTAGTTGAATGAGCCTCTGTTTGGGGCATAAATATTTATGATTGTTATCTCTTCTTGGAGTTTTCACTTAATGACTATGTATTGAAACTCTTTGTCTCTTTTGATCAGTTTTGGATTAAAATTTACACTGTCTGCACATGGAATAGCTACCCTTTTTTTTTTCCTAGTTACTTGTGGGATGGAGAATTGTTTTCCATCATCTGACTTTTATTTATGAGTTTCCTTTTGGACTAAATGTGTTCTTTAATGCAGCATACTGTTTGATCTTGCTTCATGATCCACTCTACCAGCCTGTTTCTTTTGATTGGTGAATTGAGACCATTCCCATTGATGGTTATAACTGATAATGTATTGGTTTTTCTTTTTCATATTGTTCCCTTGTTGTTTGTTCTTGTTTTTCTGCTCTATTTAATTGCTTACTTGCCTGGTGGCTTGTTTTTATTGGTGCTCCTGCATTTGCAGTCTTTGTTTTGGCTTTGTAATATGTCTTTCAGAACATTCTATAGAGCTGGTTTGGTGGTCAAAATTTTCTTCAGCTGACCTCTTGCTACTTTTGCTGTCTTCTGCCACCTTGAGCTGTTGCCCCTGTGATATTCCACCATGCTTTGGAGTCAGCTGATTATGGACTGAAATCTCCACAAACTGGAGAAACGCTATGACCTAAGAGTGGTAGAAGAAACTGCCCTGGACTGCTTCTGCTGGCCCGCCCTTCCATCAGGAACATCGCAGAAGTCTGCCCCAGGACTAAAACTGCCCAGCACTTTTTCTGCTATTCCTTCCAGCGGGAACATCAGAAAATCTCAGCAGGCTCCAGTCAATGTGAAAAACTTGGAACTTTACTCCCAGGAGGCGAACCTTGGACTACAGCAGATTAACTGTGTCAGTGTGGTGAGTATGCCCATAAAATAGAGGTGTATAGTGGGTAAACAGGGCCAGTACTAAAGACCCCTCCAACTAATGGCAAGACCTTGGGGAGTCTGAAAAAAGTGTGGGTGACACCCTTCTACACACAGAAAACATCAGGCAGGTGAAAATGGCAAAATGAAAAGCAAAATGCAGTCTCAAACATCTAGTCCACCAGAAGCAAGTGTAAGAGATATTGAAATAGAGGACCCCAAAAGTAACACACCAGGAATCTTTGAAAAGATAGCAAGAGAAATAAAAAAAAAATCCATGAAGCTATAGAGGAAATCAAATTAGAAGTACTCTTCCATGTAAAGACAGAAATAACAACTTTAGTAAAGGAGTTGCTGAGTGCAGCTAAAGAAGAAATTGAGAAAAATTACAGGAGCATTGCAAACAGATTGGAAGGTGGAATGAACAATAATGAAAACATGCAGAATTCAGGAAGCAAACTCAAAGAGACATCCAAGAAACAAAAATTATATTCAAAGCTTGCAAAACTGCTTAAATGAAGCTGAGGATAGGATTTCACATCTTGAGGACAGGATTGCAATTAGTGATCACAAAAGGATAGAACTTTTAAAAAAGAACAAAACGGCATGAAGTGACAATCCAATAGCTTCAAGATGATGCCAAGAGAAAAAATATAAGATTAATAGCCATCAGTGAAGAGGCAGGAGTCAATACAAATGACATAGACAAAATATTCAAAAAAGTAATAGAAGAAAGTTTCCCAAACATGGGGAAAGTAACGGATGTGCAGATAAGTGAGGCATATAGATCACCAAACAGTCACAATCAACATAAATCCACACCCAGACACATAATAATTAAGATCTCAGACATGCAGCATAAAAACAGAATACAAAAAACTGTTACAGAAAAGACACAACTCACCTATCAAGGAAAGTCCATTAGATTCATAGCAGACTTTCAGCAGAAACCCTCAAGTCAAAAGAGCTTGGAGTCAAGTATTTCAAGCCCTGAACGAAAACAACTTTCAACCCAGACTGATGTACCCAGCAAAACCTTTATTCAAGTGTAATGGAGAAACAAGATACTTCCATGACAAAGAACAACTGAAGAAATTCACTTCCACCAAACCAATATTAGAAAGACTACTAAAAGATATACCACACAGAGATAAAAATGACCACAATCCCCAGAACAACAACAGAAAGAAACCACCAGGAAGGACAAGCAATTAAATAAGGGGAAAAACAGAAAGCAAACAATTGGAAGAAAACAGGGCAAAGACATGCCAGTACATATCAGTGATATCCATAAATGCAAATGGCCTCAATTCACCTATAAAAAGAAATAGATTGACAGAATGTATCAAGAAACATGATCCTACAATATGCTGTATACAAGAAACACATCTGACCCAAAAGGAAACTCATAGATTAAAAGTTAAAGGATGGAAAACAGTATTCCATGCAACAGGAACCCAGAAAAAAGCAGGGGTAACTATTATGTTTGCAGGCAATGTACACTTCAAACCTAAAATGATTAAAAGAGATAAAGAAAATCACTACAGACTCATTAGTGTAAAATTCAAGAGGAAGAACTAACAATTATAAATATATATGCACCAAATACAGGAGCACCCAACTGTGTAAGACAGATACTAATGGACATGAAAAACCAAATACACAAGAACACAAACATAACAGGGGATCTTAACAGCCCATTCTTACAAAGAGATAGATCAACTAGACAAAAAGTCAGCAAAGAAATAACAGAACAGAATCATACCTGTAGCAATTAGACTTAGTAGATGTTTACAGAGTGTTCCACCCAACCACATCAGAATACACATTCTTCTCAGCAGCTCATGGGACATTCTCCAAAATAGACCATATATTATCCCATAAAACATTCTTAAGTAAATGTTAAGGTATTGAAATCATACAATGCATAATATCTGACCATAGTGCACTGAAATTGGAAATTGTTGGCAAAAGAAATTGCAAAACCTGCACAAATACATGAAAATTAAACAACAACCTTTTCAACAACCATTGGGCTACAGATGAAATTAAAGAGGAAATAAAGCAATACCTACAATTTAATGAAAATGTGGAAACAACATACTGTAGTCTGTGGGATGCAATGAAAGTGGTCTTCAGAGGGAAGTGACACTTCTGGCAATGAAGAGCAATGGAGGAATGGCTGTCCTCACTGGCCCCACTGGCCCAGGAACCCTAGAAGAAGATATAGCAGAGTTTCTTTTTATTATTATCTTAAAGAACAAAACCAAAGAAAAATCAAGAAGCAAACAAACATAAAAATAGCAAAACAAAAACAACAAAAATAATAGCTTTATAGAACTTCAAATTAAGATGGTAGGAAATTAACAATGGTTACTAAATTGCATATTGTTTTCTTCAAAATAGTTTCTGAGGTTGGGCGATACAGGTATGCAACATTGATCAAGCAATAAAATTCTTTTAGCAGTCTCTTTTTCTTTTACTATATCTATTTTAACTTTTGGATCTTATTTACTCTTTCAGTTTCTTACTCTAAAAAGATGATACACTGTTACTCATGCAAGTCTGATTTATTTGTGAATATGGGATCCATTTACCTGTAAAAGGCTATTTATTGTTCTTTATGGCTGAGTAGTATTCCATTGTATAAAAATACCATGTTTTTATTCATTCCTCAGTTGATAGTTATTTGGATTGTTTCCAAGATCTCACTATTACAAATAGTGAAACTATAAACATGGGTACACATATATAGCTGTGATATGATGTTTTCTATTTTTCTGGGAAAATACCCAGAAGGGAAACAGGTTCAAATAGAACCTCTAATTCTAGTTTTCTAAGGAAGCTCCACACTGATTTTCACAGTAGTTGTATCAGTCTACACTCCCACTAACAATGGAGAAATGTTCCTTTTTCCACACAATCCTACCCTTATTTGTTGTCGTTTGAATTCTTGATGTTAGCCATTTTTTTCTGGAGTGAGATGATATCTCAGTGTCATTTTAATTTTCATTTCTTGAATGACTAATGATGTTGACAATTTTTTCATAGAATTATTTGTTATTTGGATTTCTTTATTTGAGAATTATGCATTCATCTCAGATGACAATTTTTGTATTGGGTCTTCAAATTTGGGAAGCCTGTTTTTTTTCAATTCTTTTCAAGTTCAAAGTCTTTCAACAGAAACATAAATACAGGACAACTCAGAGTAAGTTAAAAACAGAGCAGCAGTGCAAGAGGCTGTGCTGTAGATAATGGCTTCCCTTCATCTTCTCTTTCTCCTTGTAAGATCCATAATAATTTTTACACTGTAAAATATATGTTTACTTATTACAAGAAGCAAACAAATCTTTTGTTGCACCTCCTTGAAATTTTAGGATAAGGTAATATAAATAAATTACTTGCAGACTAAATAAATCATACTTATTAACTCTTTACAGAAAAAAATTTAAACCAATTGCTAAAGTAGTTGTATTACCTCAATTTAAGCATTTCAGTATTAAAATGATGAACAAATAATGACTCTCAATCACTGTAAGACAAAGCTGATTTTTAACTTGTTCACCTATAATGACAAAAACTTCTATTTTCAGATGTTTATTATTCCTTTAGAATAATTGCTCTATAATTTATTTAAAGGTCAGATAGCCTTTGATCTTATATCACAATGTTGTACATACTCATTAGCAATCTATGAAGTTTAAATGGCTGAAATATACTTAAATGTTCTATTATAAAAATTCATAAACATTTGTGCCATTTGCATGTAATTTAACCGTAAAAACAAAGATATCAGACCAACTTAATTGTTAATTTGTGCGTGTGTGTGTGTGTGTGTGTGAGAGAGAGAGAGAGAGAGAAAGAGAGAGAGAGAGAGACTGTGTGTGTGTGTGCTTTGTTAGTTGGGACCTTAATGTATTTAAAATATAGGAAAAAAATGAACTTTGCATTTTAAAGTTTAATAAAAAATAAATGTTATCCTAGTTGCCTAACAGCTTATATCAGACATATTTTGCCTACTTGAAAAACTTTTTGAACTTTTAGAAGACAGCATGCACCTGGAAGTTAATGTACAGCACCATACATTTTTAGCCTGAATTATACCTAACATTTATGTTACCATACTTCAAACTTTTTATTTGCAAATTTTATGTAATCCTCAGGATTATCTATTTTTACCTTCTGTCTTGGTTACTTTTCTCTAGTTGCTGGAACAAAATGCCTAATGCCCAAAATGAAGGAAACAACAGTTTATTTAGCTCACTCTTTGTGGAGGTTTCAATCCATAATCAGCTGGCTTCAAGGCAAGGTGGTGTGGCACAAGGACATTTCAAGACAACAGCCAGCAAAAGCAAGCAGAGTACAAGAGAGGCAGAGCAACCGTCTTTTCCTCCCTTATATTGTACACAGGCCACCTCTCTCCTCCAGGGCCGATGTAGCATTTACAAAATCTTGCCCTCCTCTTGCACAAGATGAGGATATTTACAAAGTAAGAACCCAGGCTCCTGGGTTCCTGCTGAATTTCTTAGTTAAACTTTTAAGCTGCTCAAGTTGACAATATATCAATCATAACCCGCTAATGTTTTATATTTGATAAGATTTGGAGATTTATATACACATTTTTGAATGTTCTAACAGAACCAGAAATCTGACTGACCAAAAATAAAAAATAAGGATGCAATTCATTGAGCTCAATTTTTTTTTTTAATGAAACATCTGCACACACTCTGACTTATTGTTAAAAACAGGTTAACACCGTGTGGAACACAAGAAAACATACAGAATGTGCAAGATAATTACATACAATCATACTGTACTCTTAGATACATTGGCTATGCTGAGTTAAGTTTTTCAGAAGTTTTACAATTGTAACTATAGTCTAGTCACAGAATTTTTCCTAGGGGGTAGCAATTGTATTCCTTTTTCAAAACAAATGTAAAGTCAGAAAAAATTATTTTAATACTCTAAGTTACTTAGAGTATTTCTTTGGTTATATACTGCTAACCAGTATTAGTATTACTCAGGAGGAGGAAAGACAATAGCTGTGGATTTCTAAGTGGAATCTTCTGGCCCAGTGTTTTTATTTTTAACTTATGTTTGGAACAAAAAAGAATCAAACTTTAAAATCCTTCATTTCAAATGACTAGTATCTAGTTCATAAAATGTACCCTAGAGATGATTTATATTTTTTATTTATTATTACTGGAGACAGAATTTGAGTTACCTATAACAATTTAAGTTGTGCTACATGCTTTAAAGCCATGTACATTTAGGAAGAGATAAAGAAAACAAACAAACAAAAAATAAAACAGAGAAAAGATGGGATCCTACTGAGGGCCTGGAGTTCAGACCATGGGAATAACCTGTCTTATTCCAGAGGTGGGCCAAACCCTACCCCACTTTTACTGAAGACCGGCCAAATGCCCAACCCTCTTCATTATGGGGTCTGGCCAAAAACACTCACCAAATTTTTACAAGGTCATGCTGCACATGTTGTCCACCTCATCTTTTGTCATGATAATCTAGTATTCCTACTAGTCATGCAGAAATTTTCCTGAGATCAGGCAGCCATTTCCATTGCTTGTGACAGTAAAGACAAGCTTCACTCACAGAGAACTTCCAGCTTCCTCTATCAGCTTCTTGAACCTCTATCAACAGTTTCCTGAACCTTTATCAGCAGATCAGAAATGCAGAAAAAAGAATTTGTATATGACAGCAGAATTTTATACCAAAAAAAAAAAAAATCCATCCCAAAGATCTCTGTATTGAGGAACTTATAATATAGGCAAGCAACTCATGTAAGGGTTACAAAAATGCCTCTTAGCACATACCATTCTAGATAAGGAGTTAAAGTTGAGGTTCAAATTATCTCAAGAATACCAAAACCAGATAAAGTGGTGGGATGAAGCAAGTTAGCTTAAGAGATGCCAACTTGTAAGGACTCTAGAATATACCTACAGGTAGAAATGGACAGAGAGCCTTAGAATGCAGGATAGTAGTGCTGAAGACCACAGAAGGGCTGAAACGGAGGCTGCCATTAGGAAAACACAGAGACCATGCACTTCTCCTTCCTCCAAATTCTGGTCCACTCCATGCGGCTCAGGACTAGATTCCCCATGCCAGCTCTATGGGAAACTTGGAGGATGCACTAAATGGCTGTTTATGTATGTGTTCCCCTGATGAATGCATTTTTATTTCTTCTCACTCAGCAGTGGCGTATGTTGACCTGAAGGAGTACATGATGAGGCTGCTTCACGTTCTAGAGAATATCACTCACTCAACACTTCTTACCATCTCTGCTTAGAGGGAGCTAATGCCTCTTGAATTTGATGTTTTAGATGTAAACATTCATTTTTTTAAGAACTTAAGAGACTTTAACTATAGAAAAGGAGGGATAAAACTTAAGGCCAAAGAAGTGCAAAAAGGGAGAGAGAAAAAGGAAGAAAATAAAAAGGAATAAGCTATGCTTCAGAGGTCAAAGGTTTAAGGGATGGGAGGAAGGAAATAAATGAAAAGCCTGAAGTTGGACTTCTCAGATGGAGTCCTGATGCCACTTTTACCTCTTGCCAGGCTTGCCAACAAAAATATCAAAAAACAGGATGTGAAAAAGTTCTCAAATCTGAGATAAGGACTCTAACCTAAGCTACTCATAAAGTATGTTTGCTGGTTTGAGACTCCAATTATGGTAAGGAATTTTTAAGGCTAGTGAGTCAAAGACATGACAAAGGAATATTAGGCAGAAATTATAAAGCAAAAACTCAAAGAAATACAGTGTGGGTTCCCAAAGAAGAGAAAAAGTATGTTGTTTTCTGAAAATGTAAGCATATATCTTTTTCTTAATGATATGAGAACCCTAGAAAAAGCTAGCCCAACCCACCTAAAGGGTACTGGATTATATTCTAGGTATGAGTCCAGTTATTTTTTTTTAAGAACCAAAATTTAAATATTTAAAAAATTGTCTCAGTTTGTTCCTTTGTAATAGGATCAGGTTCCTTTCCTACTTTCTAAATTAGGCAAATTTATGGATTTTCCATATTCCTGAAGAATTTTTTCTGTGACACATCTGAAGAGAAA
The DNA here is from genome assembly GCA_004027455.1 of Hydrochoerus hydrochaeris. NCBI lineage: Eukaryota > Metazoa > Chordata > Mammalia > Rodentia > Hydrochaeridae > Hydrochoerus > Hydrochoerus hydrochaeris. The sequence continues at coordinate 105,809 of PVLA01006116.1, read as the reverse complement.
AGATTCTAAATTTAACTGAAGAAACACTGATCAGGTAAGTTTTTCTTGGTTATTGCAGCCTTTTTAAAAGTACAATTGTGGAAATGAGAAAGAAAGGATTATACTGATGGTTCCCATGGTTCATATTTGAATATTTTTTGAGGAAAGTGGTATAATTAATTGATATAAAGTGTTATGGTTTATACATAAATATTTCCCAAAACCTTAGGAGCTCATCAGTGGGGCTTTTGGGAGCTAACTGTTCATGTTGTGTGATACTGGATTATGCTGTGTGATTCTGGATTAATCCACTGATTGGCTTAGCTTAGTTCTGGTTATGGATGATGGATTTAATGAAGAGAGGAGTCCACCTGGGTGTGGGTGGCACCAACCAATAAGCTTGTAGCCTCAGTGGAATAAGAAGGAAAGGAAGAAGGAAGTCTCACTGCTTCTTTCTTGTTGTGCCATGAGCTCCTTCTCCTGTGCCATGCCACTTTGCCTTGCAGCCAACTGACTATGGGCTCAAACTTCTACAAACTGTAAGCCAAAATAAATGTTTCTCCTTTGCATTTTGGGTATTTATCTTAGTAACAATAAAGTAACTAAGGCATGAAGTATATTTTGTATGGAATAGAGAAGATGATATACGAGTTTTAAAGATGCTGATATATTTGAAGTATTTGTATCTGATTATACATGTAAATATATATATTATTGGCTTAGCATTCAACTGGGACCTGTGTTTGAATTTGATTTCATCTTTGTTTACAGATCATCAGAAATCCCATAGGAGAAAAATAGGTAGCTAGAACTAGTAGAACGAATGCATGAAAAAATAGAAAAAGAAAGAGAAAAGGAATGGAAAGAAGATATAAGATTGAGACCTAAAGAACTAATCTTGAGTATAGAATCATGTGAGTGGAAAACTAAGAAAACTAAGTATGAGGTTTTCGAGTAGAGGGGCCTGAGCACTGTACGCAAGTATGGAGAAAAATAAATTAGTGGCATTAAAAAGAAAAAGTGAAATGGGCAACTAGACCAACCATTGGGGTGTGCAAATGGTGATGTGTTCCTTAGATTTGGTGACATTTCTGAGAATAGCTTTACTGAAGAAGTAGAGATAAATCTCAGAATGGAATCGTGAGTAATGAGTCAAAGATGAAAAGCCAACATACTCAATAGAGAAAACATGTTCAGTAAACTTGACAGCTTGAGAGGAACTGTGGTTGGGATTAAAGAAAATTATGAGTGTGTGTAATTGTGTCTGTGTGAGATGGAGGAAAAAATGTTTCCAAGAATGTTGAGTCCTGCATTATTAGTTATAGTGTACTTTATCACTCATCACTATAACACCCAGGAAATGGAAGCATTGGACCCTGTCTCTCCTCAGGAAGGTAAACTGGATAAATCACTGTTTTATATCAAACTAAAAATGGTAGCAGCAAGAACCAGTGAAAATTCTGTGATACAATTAATTAGGCCTGGGACTGCTATCACAAAGAACAATAGAATCTTAATGTAAGCACATTTGAATTCTTTATTAGGTATTTGGATAGCATTATTTTATAAGTGAATTGGCTACAACAATGAGCATGGAGATATGGAAGGTTATGATCTCACCAATGGCATGATTGATTTAATAAAAAATACAGTCTAGACTGCCTTACACATAGGACATGTGCAATAAATAATTATTGAATGAAAGATTTAGTAATAATGTATTAGAGGATATTTATTTTATATCATTTTCTCATTTCATTAAGAGCAGAATACATTTGAAAAATACAGTGAGAAAAATTAGTAACCAGAATAAATTATACAAAATTGTTAGACCAAAAATTACACATCCAGACAACTACACGTTTGATTGGAATAATGTAACTAGAGTAGCTACACAGTGTCAGAAAATCTAATTCAAAGTAGAATAGTGTTGTGCCTATTTATTTACAAAATTGAAAATGAAATCTGTTAGGTACTAATAGTTAGTTAATACTTCCAGTCCAATTAATTTTAGTTTTGAACCCTGCTGACTTTTATATTATATAGTCTTAATTTGGTTTATTCAGGTAAATAAGAGTTAATAATAAGAGTATGAGTTTGGTCCAGTAGATAATTAGTATAATTTGTTATGCATGAAAGCTGAGCTGGCAGGACTTTGATTTTAATAATGCCCATGGTATCAAATCAACAGTTTGTCATTATGGCTATAAAATGCACTGATGGAGTAATACTTTATTCCTCATTTTGTAATTTATATGTTTTTCCAAAAGAATCAACTGAGATTATTTTACCTTTATTTGAATATTCAGAATAACAATAAAAGATACTGATTGAAATGTTGAATTTCAACATGGATTGTCAATCTCATTTTTATCATTATAATAAATTCTTTACTACCTGTGCTATTTTTCTTTTTCTTTCTTTACCCTAAATTTGAGAATGGATATAAAAAAGGGAGGGCTAAGGCTATCATAAATAGTATAACTTTTGTTGTTGTTTTTTTGTTTTGTGTTTTAGACAAGGTCTCATTTTGTAGCTCATATGGCACTGAACTCACTATGTAGCCCAGGCTGGCCTTGAACTCACAGTGATCCATCTGCCTCAGACTCCCAAGTGCTGGGATTACAGGTGTATGCCACCATACTTGACTTATAAGTAGTGTAATTTATAGAAAAGAAAAATATCCCTATACATATGTATTCTGATAGAGTATGAAACACATTAGTTTATTTTAATTACTATAAGTTCCCTATTTAACATTTGAGTTGTGAATGTTCATAGATATGAATAGACTTGCATTACGAACTTCATAGATTTGAATAAATCACAGAAATAGCTCACAGGTTTATCATAGCATTTTAAGGTAACTGTAAAAATAAAGATTGTTTATTTACATTATTTGTATGTGTGTATATTTGTGCTTTACATTGTATGTAATTTATGTCAAAGGTTTATAAGACTCACTTTGTCAGACTCGCCAGTGAATCTGACTCACAAACACTCCTCTGGAATGGAACATATTAGTAAGTAAGGGATTTACAGTAACCGAAATTTGAAACTTTTTATGTATCATGTATATATACAAAATTTATCTTTTAAATATATTTTCACTGTTTAAGTGTTAGGCTTACATAACTATTTTAAAGACAATTAGGCTTACACAACTATTTTAAAGGCACAGCTATTCGTGAATGGTACTTAGTATATGGTAGTCTTAAAACTAACCATTCAAGAATATTATCAGTTATATGAATGAAACTGAACCTTTGTTTTATAAGACTTGCCTTCAAAGCTCTCACCAAAAGGAAAATCTATAAAATACTTTATTTGCAGAAACCATAATTGTACATGTAAAAATATTATCACTAGGGGCTGGGGATTTAGCCTAGCAGCTCAAGTGCTTGCCTGGTAAGTGTGAGGTCATGAGTTCAATCCCTGGAACAAAAAAAAGATGTTATCACTTATACTCCTTCCCCCCTCCCCGCTCTCTCTATATATATATGCAAGAAGAAGACAGTCCCTTCACAGTTCCTATAGGTTTCTCTTCTGGAGAGGGAAATTAGAGCATCCCTTAGCACTCCGATTGGCTTCAGGATTGCAAATAATACTCGACATATCCTTCTACTACCCACTCTAAATATGACTCAAAGTTACCAATCTATCGTGGTTGCTTAAATGTGTTGTGATTTGTCTTTCTCATGCCAGGGTCAGAGTTGTTGCATATGCTCATTTAGTTATGTTTAATCAGAGATACAACAGATAGAAAGCAGTGAATCATACATGTTACTACTTTAGTTTTCACACCATTCATTTTAAAAGAAACCCTCTTGCTGAAAAGAATCAATGACCTATGAAGATGATTTGTCTTCTTACTTTCTAATTTTTGGGAAAAACAACTCTAAAATCCTTAATGGGCTTGAACACTGATTTGAATACATGGCACTCTTTGTGCAGGGTACCAAATGACATGTATCACCAGTCCATGATCACTTTTTTTTTGGCTTAATATCTATTTTTTTTCTTTCTTAAACTTCATTAATTTCTCCTCTTACATTTGCTATACTCTTCTCTTGGTTTTGGGATAATTTTGCTCATTTTTCTAGCTTTGTGTGATTGATGATTGGATGATTGACTTTCAAATTTTTTCCTAATAAATGTGTATTCCCCTCAGCATTACTTTCCCAGTGTCCCTCAAGCTTTGACATAGTGCATTGGTTGTCAGCTCAATATATTTTCAAACTTTTCTTTCAGAATTTCTCTTTAACCTGTTTTTGTCTGTCTTTTTGTTTAGATTTAAAAAATTCAAAAATGTCTCCTGTTTATGTTCATAAGGAGTTGGAGATTTTCCTAGTCTTTACAAAAAAGTAAAGTAAATGATAGCCATTTGTCAGTTTCTGCATATTGAGGAAAGGGAACTCTGGAATCCTTTGTCAAATATAGGCCAGAAGATTTATGCTGACATTGATAAAGAAAGTTCACTGCAGCATCATCCTTCTCCAATTGGAGTGGCAATGTGGGAGTGGTAATGGAATTCTGGCTAAGATCTTGCTTAAGATAGGTCTATGTTCTAAGTATCTATTTACCTGCTAAATCATTTTCCCAACTGCCAAGTGCAAAATTTATGCACATACACTTTCCAATGCAATTAACACTCACAACAGTTTCCTAAATGCATTAACCTTTTCATCACTTTGACCAAGTACCATAGTAAAAACCACGTCCAGGAGGAAAGATGTATTTTGGCACAATTTCAGAGGTTTAAATCCATAATCACCAACTTCACTGATGTGGACCTGAGGTTAGGCAGCACATGATGGTAGAAGGTTGTGGTGGAGCAGATCTACTTACCTCATGTCAGCAGGAAAGTAAGGGAAATAAGAGCATGAAAGAGGAGAAGGCGGGGGATAAGACACAGTCCTAAATGAAATGCCACTGGGAGCCACTTCCTTCAGTTTAAGATCACCACCTATTTCCATCCTTTTTCAATAATGCTATCAAAGTTTGCTCTCATAAATGTTTTGCTACACTACTGAAGCTACAGCCCTCATGATCCAATCACCAAACAAAATCATGATCCAAATGCCATGTCACTGAACATATGAGACTTTTGAAGGACATTTAAAATCTAAATATAACACTAATATTTTAATGAACCATACAGGTAAAATGCTCTGAAATTCCCTACGGCCAAAATTACATATAAATAAAAAACTAAGTCTCATTTTAATATCTGTGTGTGTGCACGTGTTTGTCCCCATATGCATGTGTGTGTGTAAAGGAAGGGACTGTCATACAGACAGGGTAATAGAATCCAGATGGGTCCTGAAGAATTATTATAGATTACTGTGCATTTAACCAAATTATTGTTCTTATTGCCCCTGCCATTCAATACCCATTCACATTAGTGAAGCAAATAAGCAAAGTCTCAGGTGCATGGTTTATGATCGACTGAGGGAAAACATTCTTTTTCCAATCAAAATAGACAATGAGAAAGTTAATGTTCATGTGTAATGGATAAGTATATCTACTCAATTTTCCCCTCAGGGATGTATAAATGTTCCTGTCCCCTCTTAGAATAAAATTCAAAGGAGGCAGGTCATCTGGATACTATGAAATAGTTCACATTGATCCAGTGCATTGATGACATCATATTGATCAGGCAGAATCAGCAAAGGATGGCTCTATACTGTAGGTTCAGTGAAAAAATTATACTACAATAGGTGGGAGGGAAATTTCCTGAAATTTCAGAATCTGATACTTTCTTAAAATTGTCCTTGATATAGTGGCTGGGGTATGCTGGTATATTCTTTTCAGAGTAATAGGCAAATTGATGCCTCTTGAATTTACCATACAGGAAAAAATAAAAAAACAACAACAGTGCCTCTTGAGTTATATGGAACTTTAAGGCACTAAAGGAAAAAAGGCATGTGTTTTATAAAGGAAAATATTCTTTTTCATGCTATTTTTATGTTAGGACCATCAAAACATAGCACTGATCATTTTATTAAAAATAAAATAGTGCAGAAAGTGCACAATACTCAGGCATATATACCAATTATCATGTATGAAGTAAAAATGGGAGACAGACTGTGCTAAAGTATTTAGATATGGTGAAACAAGCTTTTTTAATTAAATTGAATATGCATCTTGCTTTTAGGAATGGAAATAAACATCAGGTCCATTTTCTTTGCTTCTTTTTTTTTCTGTATTTAATGCTATCTACTACTATGACATATAAATTCTCTCCATGCTCTATTTTCAACTGTGGTGGTGTGTCTCGTACATTGATTTGCTGTCCATCAAATCTGAATCTGATCTACCTTATTGATAAAGTGGCACTGAAAATAGGCTTTCATTAATTTCCTAAGTGGGGTATGCCTGTTGATTTAAAACTGTTCCAAAGAACTCTTCTGCCCCACCACCTGAAAATTAATATCATTATTTTCTCTGTCTCAAACTCTTTGCTTCCTTACCTACAGTGACCATCATAGAATTTTCAGGCTTCCAAAGAAGGTCCAGTTTCTCACAGAACGAGGAGAATAGCTGCTCAGAGAAGTAGAAATCAGCCATCTGGGATGGAGCTAGTTCATATTACCATTACTAGGCAGTTTAAACTTTTGTCTGTATTTCTTGAGGATATTTGTCATTACATTTGATAATTTCATTAAGATATATCTCAAAGTTGATCATAGTAGGCCAGTTTTAATTTGTTCTTCATCTGAGATGGTTTTTTATATCTAATTTCTTTATGACCATAGTAAACCCTCATTACAGTTTTTTTTTCTTTTCTTTTCTTTTTTTTTTTTTGATCAGTTTGTGTTCATGGTTATTATGTTTTCATTCTATTCAAGTTTTTATCTTCATGTATTTGAGAATCCATAATTTACTTTGGAATGTTGTTTTAAATTTCTTTTGATCTTATTTGATCCTTATTTCTTTTAAGGGCAAGAAGACACTATTTTAATCAGTGAAAATGTTATATGTTATATTTCCTGGCTTTTTTTGTAGTATGCAACATTAAGCATTTTTTAAAATAACTTTTTCTTTATATTTCTAAATGTAGATTAGAAAGAATTCACTGTTCTCTGCTTCAGTGACATTCAGTTTTCTTAGGGAATCAAGTTGATAACAGTGACCAGAGTTCTGGTTTCTCTCTAATTTGTCCTCTTGTTTTCTTTTGCTTCCCCATCCGGGAGATGCAGTCTTTTCTTTCTTGTCTCTACCCCAAAACTGTGCATCCTCCAGGCTGTCAGGTCTATTTCTCTCACTTTGAACATCTTTCTTATAATAAATAATAGGAACCACAGAGCCAAGATCTGCCTTAAAAATATTTAAAAAGAAATTATAACTTCTTTTGTCTGAGTTTTATTTACGTCATTAATTTTCCCCTCATATTTTTCAGGGCACCTCTTAAGCTTCCCTTCTCCTCTTCCCCATAACCATAGACTTGCAGCAACAGTACCAGCTGTACTGGAATCTAGAATTTATTTTACTATATATTATAAATAGTTTTGTCTTTGGGGTATTGTGTTTCTTAAAAATTCTAAAGGAATGAGTCATAGGTGATTTTATTTGTATTCTCTGTGAAAATTAGAGTCCATCCAGAAACTTGGTGAAGAGATTTGGACTCCAGTGGTTATTAGCATTATCCAGCTCTAAAGTTTCTGGTTTTCATAGCCTCTTGTTAGGCATATTGCTATGTAGTAAGTTTTGGATATTCCTTTTTTATTTTAAAACATTTTGGTCTTATAATTTTCTTATTTATTTACTTTATCTCTTTACTTGCCAAATAAATTGATCATTTATTTTCTCAGTTGGTATATCTGCATCTGTAATTCCTGTTCTTTTCCACTACAGGGTCCAAATGCATCGATTTTCCTCAGAGTATGAGGCATAATTCCTAAAGTTTTAGTATCCACTAGAACTAAAATATAGTCTAGTCTTTGTTTTTGGATTTTGTCTTTGAACTAAGAATTAATTGTGGGTTAAGAGTATTGTTAATGTTTCACTTCTGTTGTCTTAGTTTCTTATACAATACAGATTTCTTATACAATACAAGAAAATGACATAAAATTGTATTATAAATTGAGATTTTTCTCTGTGGTTTAGCTTTGAAACATTTTTTTTCCTCAACAAACTTCATGATCATTCAATAACATGAGTTCTTTGAAATTAGTTTACATATATTAAAAAATTCTGATTTTATACCATATATTCATTTAATTTTATTAACAGGTACAAGTTTTAAGTGGTCAAAACTATTTTAGGCTTTGAAAGAATTTTCAAACATTTATTTTCCTCTCCTCCTTCTTTTATCCATTTAGCAACAATAACATCTCTGCATGGTAGGGTTGAGTGAGGAATATTAGGATTAATCAGATCCATTCCTGGATATGCTAACCCTCATGGACTAATGAGTAAGACAGACTTTTGCATGCAAAGAATTTATATTTATCAATTGTGATAATGCTTCTCAAAGACGACAGAACAGAGAAATTTCCTGTGGTGTGAATGAGGACAAGATATTTGAGCTCATATTTGATGTCTCTAGAAGATGAAAGTGGTGGGGTTTTGTTGGCAATCCAAGCAGAAGTATTAATAGATAAAACTGTGGGGTATAAAAATTAAAAGGGAGATCTGCAAAGCAGTATAAGGAAAACTTGAAGGAAATATTATTAAATAGGAACATAGATGTCTAATCTTGTTGTTAATGTTAAAGATTTGGGGCTTTTTCGTGAGAAATATAAAGTTGCTTAAATAAATGCTGCAGTTTGGATGTTAAATGTCCTACAAAGACTTATGTGGTAAAGACATATTGTCAGGAGGTGAAGAAACTTTTAAGATGTAGCCAAGGTTATTGGGAACATAGTTTTAAAGTTCATAGTGGGACTCCAGGCTCCTTGACGCTTTTTGCTTCTTTGCTATGAGGTGAATAGTTTTGCCCTGCTGTGTCATCCTAACACTATATGCTTCTGTCTCCCAGATGTAATGCCACAGAACACACTTCAAAGAATCAATGATTGGGATCTCATATTATTGAAAAGTTTCTGCACTCCAAAAGAAAGCACCAACAGAGTGAAAAGAAAACCCAAAGAGTGCGAAAGAATTTTAGCCAGCAACCCCTCAGACAAAGAACTTATACACAGAACATATAAAGAATTGAAAAACATCAAGCTCCCCAAATTCAAAAACCCTCTCCAAAAATGGGCATCTGAGATGAACACACAGTTCTCAGAGGAAGATATACAAAAGGCAAATAAATGCATGAAGAAACGTTCACCATCATTGTTCATTCGAGAAATACAAATTAAAACAACACTGAGATTTCACTTCACTCTGGAAAGAATAGCTGCCATCAAGAAATCAACTGCTAACAAATGTTGGCGAGCCTGCGGGGAAAAAGGAACACTGCTCCACTGTTGGTGGGAATGTAGACTGGTGCAACACTATGGAAATCCATATGGAGAATTCTCAGAAGACTAGGATTGCAAGCCCCATTCAATCCAGCTATTCTCCTCCTGGTTATTTTCCTAGAAGAACTGACAAGTTCATGTCACAGTGATATTTGTGCACCTGTGTTCATAGCTGCACAATTTGTGATAGCTAAATCTTGGAAAAAACCAAGATGGCCATCTACTGCAGAGCGAATGAAAAAGATGTGGCATTTTTATACAATGGAATATTACTCAGCTATAAAAAAGATGATCTTGAGGCCTTCATAGGTAAATGGAGACAACTCGAGACTATCCTCATTAGTGAAATAAATAAGAATCATATTTATAAATATCATACTGTGTCTCTAGTGTAAAAAATAAATAAGAACTATTGTAAAAAAGAGAGGAAAAGAAAGAGCTCTGAGGGATATAACTGCAAGTATGTTTGAGTGTGTAAAATAGATGACCATATGGCTGAATCTGTGTTGGATCTTTGAGCAGAACTGTTTGTAATCTCACTGTTTGAATGTCTACTATGTACCCTTTAACGTTTTAACTTGAAAAACTACATCCAAGGTGACAACATGTAATTTATAAACTAGTGATTTCTAGGTTTTTTTTTCTCATTTTCCTTTTTTTTTCTTTCTTTTAGAATTCTGTATTGTTGCTACCCTTTTTTCTGTTTTGCTTTTTTTCCTCTTTAGATAAAATTTTTAAAATGTATAATTGCTATTATAAAGAAGAGGAAATAGGAAGCGCTATAAAAGATATAGCTGCATGTATGTTTAGGTGTGTGGGATTGATGACCATATTTCTAGGTTCTTGTTGGATTGCTGAACAGATCTGTTTGCACTCTCACTGCTTTAGTGTCCACTTTGTGTGCTTTAATTTTGTAACTTGAAAAACTATTTCTAAAAGAACAATTTTATAACTTGAAAAACTATTTCTAAAAGAACAATTTTATAACTTGAAAAACTATTTCTAAAAGAACAACAACTAGTGATTTCTTACTGTTTATCTTCTTTTCTTGAAATTCTGTAATATTTCTATCCTTTTTCTGTTTTTTCTCTTTAAATAAAAAAATGAAAAAGTAACTGAAAATGGAAGCAGAGATAAACTCTCCATACCACTCTCATATAGCTCCAGAGAGCAAAAAATTCTGTATGTTTTGTTGTATTATGAGTAAAAACAGAGAGAAAGAGATAGAAAAAACAGAATTTTAAAAACTAGTGAATGCTAGGCAGCAGAAAAGAAAAGTAATAATAATGCAGCCAGTTTATTGAGGAATTCACTGTGACATAATACATGAAGTACTATGTTTTTTAATACATGAAGTATTAAGTATCTTTCTTGGGCACTGCTTTTTACCAAGCTATGGAGAATCTAGATTTCCCACTGGCTTTCTGGTTACTTGTTAACAGCTTCCTCAGATTCTCTAAATGTCTTGTCATTTTGCAATAGCTATTAAGTCTGAGTCCTATTCAGTTCTAAGACCTCAGTTATGAACTAGATAAAAATTGCCGAATCTTCATCCAAGTTTCATCTGTTGGTGTGGCCATTGCTTAGAGAAGATACGGGAGTAGAATTACACAGTATGACTTTTTTTTTTAGTTACTTGTTTTTAGGACCAAAGATTAGAAGGGATAGAGAAGGCAAATATTCCCTTACTTGGATACTATATTGCTTATCAGGAGATTTGCCTGAGTTACCTTAACTTACCTCAAGCTGATTCATGCATGCTTGTGTTTGACTGAAGAAGGCTGTGTTCATGTGGGGCCTCCACTTAATACGTGTTCATCATTGTGGGTGGGATATCCAGCTTTACCAAATCCTCTTCTTTCTATAAAAGATTCCTCTTCTTTCTGTAAAAGTTCCCTATTGGGAAGAGTCCTTGTCAGTCAAAAATAGGCCCCAAACACCTTATTGCATTAGCATTTCATGATTTGTCCTAGCAGTCAACTGTCCAGGCTTATTGTTCCAGTCCATGAAGACAGATCCAACTCTGAAGTCAGATTATGTGCCTTTGAAGTGCTACAGGGAATAGATATGGTATAAGGCTCATCCTTATTTCTTTTCAGTGAGACTGAGTCCTGAAATCCTAAAGCCTTACCACATTCTTACTAACAGGCTTCGTGTATTCAGAAACCTTTTTGAAAATAGAAATCTAGCTTTATGTTTACATATTCATCCAATACTCTGGGGAACATGAAAAACGTTCCTGCATCTTTCGCATGTTTAGTATATGTCTAGAGAGTAAGTCTCCTATGACACCTTTCCACAGGTCTCTCTGAACACACATTGCTTCAAAGGTGCAGTGCAAGGGCATGAGAAGTGTGTATCCAGCAGCTGTAGTCATTCTGCAATTGTGTACACACCAAATTTTCAAATGACTCGCATGGAACAGCTGTCAGTTTCAGACACAAGTGAAGCCTTTCTGTTTTATCCCAGAAGAAAAGGTTGCAGTGCTCTTCCTCTGGAAGAAAGGAAGGTGATGTCACTTGGTAGCAATTGATTAGTTCCACAAGACTTCCTGGAAGATTATGGGTCCACCTATCCATGACAAATCAAAAGCATTCTTTAGAGTGATGTATTTCTCAATGGCTTATTTGTATGTCTGGAGCCTCTTTACCAATATCTAGTAGTATACTACTGATAATCCAGTTGGGATTGTGTAGGGTGGATATGCGAGTACTGATTTCTAGTACTTGTGTATATGTGATATACATACACTAACATGACATATTTCAAGCTATTAATTCAGCGGTACTGAATATAGAGTTGGGAAGAAAAGCACACAGTAGAATTTCAGTAGTCAAAAAGTGCCAGCATCAACACACAGTTGCTTCTCGTTATGGAATAACAATAAATATTCATAATTATATCTCCATTCTAATCAACAATTGCTCCAGTTAAAATCCAAGATAAGCATATTCTCAATTATGTGAGTATCATGTTTCTACATGGATTAGGATCTTAAAGATTTTCTCTGGAAGTTTTTTATAAAAAGCTTAGCAAATTTTGAAATGGGCAGGAGAATAGTGCCTACATTTTCTTTTCTATTTTCAGTAGCATATAAAAAGTGTTCTGCATATGCTTGGTAGTTTAACAAACTGTATGGGTATTGTTGACCTAAAAAAGACTGATTTACACCTGTTACATTAGTGAACTAAAAACCTATTTCAAGTTATATTTCATAGTAGAAATTAGAGATTGTATACCTGAAACTTCTGAAAAGATAAAAACTGAAATGCAGAAGCAATTTAGTTCTTGTATTGTTTGGTTAATTTTACATGCCTATGTCTAATGGTCTGGACAGCTATTCTGAAGATAGAAAGAGGAATTGTAGTAGCCATTGTTAATTTTCTATTATCTTGTTTTCAATCCTGTATTGTTTTCATTATTCTGTTTATTTTGTTTGATTTTATTATGTCTGACAAAGTTACGGTATATATTATGGTAGTCATTGTTGATTTCCTATTATGTTTTAAAGTCCTGTATTATTTTCATTGTTTTGTTTTGATTGACTTTATTCTGTTTTATTTTGTTTGGTTTATTCTCTTTGAAATAAAATTTTTTTAAAAAATATATAATTCATATGTCAAACAATTTACCTCCTTAATGCATCACCATTCAATGGTTTTTATTATAGGTGAATAATTTGTGTTAGGTGAATTGTGTGATATATGAACTGACATGCATCTATCAGCACAGTGTTTAAAGATTAAATCATCATTTCAGAAAGAAGCATTGCTTCAGTTAGCTTTTGCTTCCAATCTTCACATTCACCTGACCTCTAGGCAACTGCTAGTCTATTTTGACATTGCAGAGGTTAGCGTCTTCTGGACAGTCTATATGAATGGAATTATGGCATACGTGACATATTGCTTTGGTTTAGTTCATTCACTCTTTTCTCTCTCTCTCTCTCTCTCTCTCTCTCTCTCTCTCTCTAAATATATATATTTGTGTTACAGGACATGGCACAGCTACATCACTTTCTGTGGTTGAATACTATTTCTTTGTATGAATATAAAGACTTTATTACCTACTTATCAACTGGTAAGAATTTGTGTTATTAGTGTTTTGTCAATTTTTGTGTACCGATTTCTGTAGACATGTTTTTATTTCGTGAAGGGTTTAATTAGGATTGATATTTTAGAAAACATGATGACTATGGTCAACATTTTTTGTTGTTATATTTGAAACAGAGTCTTTCTCTGTAATTCAGGCAGGTCTTGAACTTACAAAGTAGCCCAAGTTGGCATCGAACTCACAGCGGACCTCCTGCCTCAGTCTCCCAAGCACTAGAATTAAGTTCATGTGCCACCACGTCCAATGTGTCTAACTTTTTGAAGATTAAGATAGCTGCACTATTATGTATCCACATCAGCAGTGTATAATTGTTTTAATTCTCCGCATCTTTCCAATATACCATGTTGCCAGTCTTTTGGAGTATAGCTATTTCAGTGGGCATGAAGTAGTACAATTATGGTTTTGATTTTCATTTTTCTAATTGCTGAATGTATGCATTATTTAGGGTAGATGTCCAAATGTTATGTAACTGTGCTAATATTATATAGGCTTTCTTTTAATGTCATCATTAATTGCTTTGTCTTTTCCTTCCTAACATGACTGTATTCCGGTTTTTCCTCAATACTCAGTACTGCTCACCCTGCAAATTAATCACTATTTATTAAGATGCGTCCTTCTCAGCATAGTGCCCACCTTACAAGTGCTAGGTCTTGAGTTCATTTCCTGGTACCCCCCCAAATAAACGCATCCTTCTACATATTATCTGTTCATGAAACCATATAGAGTATATATACATATAAAACTTTCCTACCCAATTCAAGGTAAACTCTTAATTAATAACCTCTTTGTGATAGTTATTTTTGAGTTTAAAATAATGTCTCATTCATTGCCCTTTTTGAGAATATTGCAGATTTTTAGCTCTTTTTTTCTTTGAACAGTGCTATAATAGTCATCCTTGTATTCATGTCCTTTGCCCTGAGGCTTTTACTTTTATGAGTTGTATTCTATCATAGCAGGATTGAATTAAAACGCTGATGTTTTTAATTATACTGAATTCTCTTTTCTTTACAAATTAATTGCAATATTGCTCAAAATCAACAGATACATGTTTCTCTTAGTTTCTATCACTTTCATAGGCCTACTATGAGATTTTTTTTTAACTCTAATTGGCACTTCCCAGGAAACTACTGAATGTGAGCTATTTATGTTTTGCTATTTGGTCTATGAAATTTGTTCTTCAGTGATAAATATGTTTAGAGTTTTTCTCTTTTTGTGTTAGTGTGCATTCAAATTTTTGAAATCGACATGGATTAGATATTTTACAATATATACTTTAACTACCATTAATATTTATCTTTACAATAATTTTGTACCACTATTAGTACATTGAGTTTAAAATGTTCTTTCTTAAGTATTTTAAATTTAACCTAGCTAACTCTCTCTCTCTCTCTCTCTCTCTCTCTCTATATATATATATATATATATATATATATATATATTTCATTGGCTAATTAATATATGTAGTTAGTTCTCTTGGTATTTTTTAAAGATTGTAATACCTGTAAATATTAAGCTTTTATACTTACAATTTCTTTTTTAGTATGGTGAAAGGTAAGA
Organism: Hydrochoerus hydrochaeris; assembly: GCA_004027455.1. Classification (NCBI taxonomy): domain Eukaryota; kingdom Metazoa; phylum Chordata; class Mammalia; order Rodentia; family Hydrochaeridae; genus Hydrochoerus; species Hydrochoerus hydrochaeris. Next base: position 90,750 of record PVLA01006116.1, on the reverse strand, counting down.
CTGTCATATCATTTTCCCCTGCATGGAGTGCCAATTTGGCCAGCATATTATTTTTAATAGAAATGACATTTTGACCAAATGTTTAGTACAAGCATACACACATATTTATTCTTATTTTCTTTGATTTGTCACTAATTTCTATAGTAATACAGCATTGTTATAATTTTTTTCACATTTCATCTAATATATTTGTTGTGTAGTTCTTTAATATGAAGTTTCAGGTAATTTTATCCAATTAAAAACCTATTAGGATGCTAATAGAATTTGTATTTCAGATTTTTATTGTGATAAAGCTATCTTTTATTCCTTTAAGCCTTTCATTCAAAATGCATAAAACTTTTTGGTGTGCTTAAATGTGACCCTCTACATGTTTAGGCCCTTCTTTAAAAGTTTCTTTCTATCTTATTAAGTTTGTTCTGAAGTATTTCATATTTTAAATTATTTATTGACGTACTCTTTTCACTCCTCTAAACTTATGTTAAAGAACTAAATTATATATAGTGTAGATGGATAGAAGGAAATAGACATAGCTATAGATGAATATAATTCCTAAAACATACTCTGTATTTTGAGATGAGATACTTACACCATCTGACTTGAATGGATTTTATAAGAAATTACATTTTCTTCTTTTTTCCCCATGTTAGTAAGCAGACTTCATTTGTATATCAATTACATAGACTTCTTATACAATGCCACCGTATTTAACTGGTTATGTACAGTATCACTATCAAGTATTACATGCAAATAAGAAATTGAGAAAAACTGAGAAAAGAAAAAAACTTGAGCCGAAAGTGCATTTTGCTTATCTTTTTGACTTAGGAAATGTGTATTTTCAATTAGTTGTAAGTCTCCACAAGTCTCAACTTGACATTAAACGTTGATAAGAAGAAATTGGAATGGCTTAGGTTCTTGTGTGATAAATACTGTTTCATTCATGCATTCATTCACTCATTAAATCATTTATTTTTTATCAAATAATTATTTATTACTTACTATGAGCATGAAGAAAGTCTCGGCTTTCTGGAAAAAAACTCATTCTGGTTGAGAGATGTTGGGGAAATCATATAATAAACACTTTCAAATAAGTTTGATGATGCTGGGCATGGAGATATCTGCCTTCAATCCCAGCTACTACAGGGTTCAGGCAAAAAGATGAAAAATTTAAGGCAATTCTGGGAAATTTAGCAAGACCATGTCTAAAAACAAAAATGATAGTGTAAAGGGCTTGGAATGCAACTCTATTCAACCCCTAGCACCGAAACCGTCTTTGATAGTAATGAGGGCTAATGAGAAAACAGTAAGAACAACAGTAAAATAGAGGCACGAGGGTGGAAGAAAATACTATTCAATCACTTATAGAGGATTTAACTGAGACATTATTGAGAAGTCACCGAAAGACTTAAAGGGCATTAGAGAGTGAACCATGAAAATATCACAAGGAGGAAAATTCCAGTAAGAAAAAAACAGCAAAAATAAACTACAATCGCTTGCTTGGATAGGTGTTTGAACTACTTATTGGCTTCATTTGTATTTCTGTATGGCATTTTGATCTTTCAAAAGCATTGATACAAAGATTGTTTCCAGATGTTTTGACACTAGCTTCCTGAGAAAGCTTTCAGTTTCTCCTCAGAGAGTTCATTAGGGTATTTACTGTCAATAACTTTGTATCTAATTGTATTGGAACCAGGTGCCCAGTGAATACTGGGTTTTAATCTTTATGAAGCTAGACTATATTCATTTCAAAGTTGCTAATCTACCTTTCTGGAGGTAGACATTCAATGTATGTTTGACATTTTTTTTTTGTTTTGAAAAATAAAAATCACTAGTATTCTTTTATACTAGTTTCAAAACAGTAGTCACACTGATTTTGGAGAAAAATGTTAAGTCTTTGATAAGTAGAATTCTGTAACGCAAATTGACAAAAGAATTATGCTGCTTAAATATTGGAATTTTATTTTCCTCTGTTAAATATGAATTTAAAGTGAACAATGCTTAAAAGATATTGTTTGCATTGGTACATGCACTTTTGGTTTTAGCACACTTGTTCCCATATCTTCAGAGGAACCAATCAAGGATATCAGTCGTATTAATTCCTGCAAGTTCAATAGTTCTAAGAGGTTGACAAACCATGAACCAAATCTGACAAGCCACCAATGTTTGCAAATAGTTTAATAAAGCAGAGCTATCTCATTCATTTATGTGACTTGTATGACTGTTTCAAATTATATATGCAGAATTTAAGATTTGCTAAAGACCTGTATAGTCTGCAAAGCCCAAAATCTTCCCACCAAACTCATAATGAAATAATTTGCTTATCTTTATTCTAGAATATTACATCGCATTTCTTTCCTAAATAAAAAACTATATAGTGTATGTTTTATTTACAACTACTTATTGATATATAAGAATAGATAGTGTAGTAGATATTATAGGAACCATTTAGATTTTTCACCTTTTTATACTTTTTCACCCCGAGAGACTTTTGCACTCTGAGAATACATTTCAATGTCACATCACTTTGCACTGCACATTATCTCTTCTATGGTACCCAAGGCTTTGTTTTGTGTTTTTGTTTTGTTTTGTTTTGATACATTTTGTTTTTTCTCCTTCATTTCAAATCTTTTCAAGCTCTGTAATCAGAGAGTTGGATGTCTAATAAATATTCTTTCCCAGTGCAGGGAGACATTACTTATATTGCCTGTCATTCTGTTATCATAAACCGTGAACGAAGCACTCAAAGACCATTTTCAAATGAATCTTCCTACTCAATGTTCTTCATATTGATTTTTCCTCTGTAGTTTTATTATCATGTTGTGAAGAGTTAGAATTTACCTTTTCTCAGATTCCTAGACCACAAAACCACCTGAGATCTCAATATTTATCTAATTTTACAGATTTATTCTTCAATACAATATTCAGTTCTTCCCAATTTCTCAAAGAACAATTTTCCGTGTAAATTTGTCCTGAAATGTGCCACATTTTGTTATCTTTAAATCAAAACTTCTCCTGAAAATTAGAGCTATATGAAGAAAAATTATATTCAATTTTATTTTAACCAAATTGATGCTTTAACCTAAGTGGTGTTGTTTTGGTAATAATGATCTAAATTTAGCATGGTAAGAGATATAGTGATTTGTTCTGGTGCTGTCATAGATTCCCCTTTAATGTTTCTGTATTTTTCTATCCATATCTGGCCCCTCACACTTGGGAAAAACACATTTCACAAAGAACCCTTGCATGTCTGCCTCCTTTGACTCTCTTGGAATGGAAGCTCCTTGGAGGGAGAACCTGTATCTTTTACATGTTAAAGACCTGACACAAAATAAACCCTAAATAAATGTTAAAACATCACTAGATGAAATACTTCAATCATTCCCTGTTTTGAACAAGAGAACTGGGGAGGTGGTGACAGCTGGAGTCTACTTGAGATGTCCATACCTTTGGGTGTTTTTGTTGTGCTACAGCCTGAGGCCCCTTCTGTTGAAGAGATAATGGAAAATATTAAATATACTGACAGGTGTCTTAAGCAAGAAAGGAAGGGAAATGAAGGAAAGCGCCTTGGGGCAGAATATCTGAAACATTGTTTTGTTAGGAAGAAAAGAAAAATCATGCAGTTAAAATTTGCCTTTCAAACTTGTGCAAGAAGTAAACAAAATAGTTTTAATTAATTTTAAAGTGAGAATGCATACTATTTTGAACAAAGAGCAGAACTATTGGCAAAATGGTACTTTCTAAACATCAAACTTTGACATGACGTAGTCAGCACTGCTCAATATCAAGATAAAAACTCTTTAAATATAAAAATCTTTCATTATGTGACAGGTCCAGGTTGTACAAAAAAAATACATGTATAACAGATGTTGAAACAATATTAGAAAATTCTTAGTTATAAAAATAAAACTGTAGGAGAAATGATGGTCAGTTGAATTTATTTATTAATTATAGGGCATATTAGCACATTCAAGGGGTTGAGGAAGTCAGAAATAGGACAAGTCTTGCTTTTTTTGAGTCAGTAGACAAAGAATGAATCCTTTTGCTTTCACATACATGATTATTTGCAATGTTTGTCTAAGGCAAATATACCATTTTCCTCTTAAAATCAAATATACAATCAAAATATAAGAATAAACATTCAACAACAATTAATAATTTAGAGGCAAATAACTTTGAAATTGAGAACAATAAAGGGATCTAAATGTCTAATATTAAAACACAGTTCCTCTTCATACTACATTTTGAGACTGTTTTAGCCATCTCAGCAAAAGTGGTATTCACTCTTATAAAAGATATAACATTAAATTTTCAATTAATTTTAAGTTTCAGGACCACTAACTACTTGAGGGTGATTTATGTTCATATGTGTTTATCTATCTGTGTATCTTTCTATAACAGACTCTTCCTTAATTTTAAGTTTACAAGAAATGGTATATTCTAGAAACATGCTTAACTCTTTAGAGTTTAAAATGTCCTATTCCTAAAACTTTCTTGTTGCTCAAGGCTTGTTTTAGAGGAAATGTAAAAAGGAGATGTGTTAATAATATGTTAGTGAGACATTTTCAGTTTTTGTTTGTGTTTTTAACTGCAAGAAAATCAGTCTAACAACAATCTGCAAATTTTCATATTCTGGATTCAAATTTTGCCACTAAATAAATGTTAAGTAACTGTGAAAATGTAGTTTTTAACATGTGTATTCCCTGTGAAATAACAATAAATCTAGCATAGACAGGAAAAGGTAATGAGAAGTTCAATTACCTAGTATAATATAATTCAATAGTGGCTATTTTCCATTTGAAATTACCACCGGTTTCTGTTAGCATTTTCAAGCTCCCATGTTATGATCCGACTATTGAGATAACACCTAGCTACAGATTTAGAAAATATGCTTATTTTTAGCAACTCATAAAGATGGTAATATAAATCAATTAAATTATAAAAGTTCATATTAACTAGTAATTCAAAGTACATATTTTATGGTGTAGGGTACATTTGTTACATAATGACTTTTAAGATATTACATCAAAGACTAGATAAACCATAATATTGACCACAAAGCTAGTGGGTACACCTGAGAATCTGACAAATTTTTCTCATCAAATAAAGTAAGAATACATACTTTTCAAATTGCAAAACTCTTCCAGAATTTTAAATTTCCATTTTGCACTAATGAAAAGCAAAACTCTTTCATCACACATTGTAAGGTATAGATAGGAATGTGGAGACTATATTTTCTATTGACACGTAAGTTGATCTTGAAATTAGAAAAGAGCCTTATTGTTTTTTTTTGTTCTGTTAACAAATTTTAATTTCAAAAAATTATTAGTGCATGCTGTGGTACCTTATGGCTACAAGTATTCATCACTGAGAGCTGGTACTATACACACACATCTTGCCTTTACTCCCTCTTTCTCTTCCCTTCCTCCAGGGTGCTCCATCCCTCAGTCTCATTTCTGCTTGCAACACAATCTCCCTCACTTCTGTCACCTGTCTTTTATTGTGGTCTTTAGATTGTTTATACTTTGGGATTCTCATATAAAAGAAAATGTATACATTCCATTCCTTTGTTAGGTTAGTAAGAGAATTGTCCTTCAATTTGGGGTTAGATTAACTATTTGTAGTTCTTTAACATATTTTTATGGAAAATATGAATAGAGACAAGTCAAACGTTTTGCTAAATAGAGAATTTGGTGTGAATAAAATAATTGTCATTCATGGAATTCTGTATATACATTTGTAATGCAAGACACTTTCCTATGGCTATGCTTTGATAGTCTTCCAGCATTAAAATTCAACAAAGCAAATTGAGCACAATAGCAATAGTGAAACAGTTCAATTAGGTATCTGTTTATACATTTAGTTTGCTTTTCTGAAAAAGTACTTTAGCATAGACTGTGCAACATAGGGTTTTAGATTTTAAATAAATCTGATTATAAGTCAAAAAGTGAGTTAACTTTAGCAAGAGGCTTTTGAATAATAAACATGATACATCTGAGTGTTGAATGTGATAAGGTTGTAAAGTTTGCTCTCTAATAATTTATTACCTTACACCAGTCCCAGTGAAACCTATGATAAGTAGAAATGTTCCCCAGTTGCTGCTGGCCCTATTTCTCAAGAGTGTTTATAATGTAGGCAATTATTAAATGGTTGAGAAAAATAACCAATGTGAATTTATCCCTGTCTGCACACCTCAATCACAGCATCCTCTCCATGTTAGCAATCACTCCCAGTGAAATCAGTCTTTCCCTTTAACATTCATTGAGGTTTAATGTTCTATCTTTTGAAAAACTAAACCACAAGAAGTATTCAACAATAATAAAAGCAACTATCCCAATTTCACTTCACACACAGCTCCAGTGATTTCCCTAACACTCATTTTACACCCCCTCCACTTTATTTTGGAAAGAGTTGTCACTTCATAAAGTTCTTACTTCCTATTAACTTCCCATTCCATAATTTACATCAGTATTCTACTCTCTGAAGATTTTTGCCAAAAATAATTTTTTCGAAGGCATGCTATTACTTTCATGTCCATACATTTAAGGAATAAGCTTTAGTCTTCTTACTTGAAATCCCAAAATATTTTCCATATAGTGACACTTTGTTTGAATTGAAACACCATCTAACTACATGCTTCTGATTTTCTTTTGTTTTTTTCCTAATCTCACTCTATTGCCTTTGCATACTTAGCACTTTCTACCTTATCATTCCATTTTGAAAGTATTCAGTTCTTCACTTAATCAATATTATATTCATAAGAACCTTATGTACATTCTTATTCATTTCCATCATGATTCAGTGAATCACAATGTTATATACAAATGCCTGAATTTTTCTATAAACTTCAAATTTGTATAAAACTTGATTTGCTTTCATGCTTGTGACCCAAATGAAGCAAAATGTATATGAAACTGTAATCAGTTTTTTCCTTTATCTATTATTGGATCTGCATTCCTATTCTGTTTTTTCCTAACTGTATTGTTTCTCTGATCTGTTTCTACTCTTTTCTTCCAAGGTTCCATATTTTTTCCTATAGTTTTAAGGGCAACAAAACATAGATTTGGGACCTACTGAATGTAAAATATCTTTCTAATGTTCCTTATAATATGAATGGCCTAAAATTCCTGTACAAAACCGCTTGTCTCTAGTAATTTTGTAAACACACAATTATTTCAATATCAGTGAACTAATGTGATCTAACTATTGATATTTTTTATTAGAATTCTCTCTCTTTAGTCTTTTTTTATAGTTAACTACCCTCATTCTAGTCATTTTAATGAGAAAGTTTTCCTTACAACCCTACTTCTTTCTCTTAAAATACTGAGTCATTGTCAATCCCCTTTAAAATGTGCTTTCAAAACATTTATTTTTCTTTGAACTTTATATGTGTTATACTTATAATTTAATTAATATACATCTATCTCTACTAAACTGCAGACATCATGAAATATGCTTGCTACTCTATTTCTAGGATATAACCCAAATCCTAATACTTGATTTGCTTAATGAAAAAGATCTGATCAATCACTAAGTGTTGTTGTCTAAGACTGATAATCACTTCTTTGTCCTCCTTAGACACTGACCCAACAGGAAAAAAATATGTATATGTACATAATTAGAATCAGACAATGGCAAATGATTATAAAATCTAGATTGGGAGATTAGTCTTTGCCCAAAAGCTAACCTTCTATTTCCTTATATCTTCAGTTGAAATTTTCTCAATTCATGACCAAACATCTGAAAAGTACACTTCAATTCAATCAAATGGGACCTTCTTCCTTTGGCTTAGTATACAAAGGAAATAGAGTGAAGCAAAATGTAGCACACAGTAAGAAAGTACACTACCAAAATGATTAGTCTGTGCTTGCTCCAAGCTCCACTAATAGCATCAATGATAAAATATCTCAGCGTATTATGAGAAAAGTCTCACTGGAGATTGGAGAAATCAAGTGCTCTTCAGTTTCGCCTCTTGTATGGGGTTCAGAGATCTTCCCACTAGCTTCATCCATCTCTGTCTATGATGATGGTGCAGACTTCTTGCTTAGTCCTAGACCAAAGCGATTACTCATACAATTTGGGATATGGAATATGTTTGCCCTTTTCTGAGATGATCAGTAGTCAACATCTCAACTAATTTGCACTTCACTTTTAGGGAAATTTATAAACATCTTGGGCACCTTATTGTCACATGACAACCACTATCATTCAAGGGATTTAATACTCTCACCAACCATTCTGTAACACTAAGGTTTCCTTAGTGTGACCACTAATGATTAGTGCAAAGAGGTAATGAAAGTTTTCATCCTGCACTGGCCCACCTGAGTGATTTCATTTATCCAAAAAGAACTAGTGAGTTTTTCCAAAACAAGTGCTCAAAAGTAAAATAAATTATACCACAAGTTTCTAAATTCATTTTCAATAGCAAAGATCATGGATAGAAGCACTAAACTTTTTAACTGGTATGATGTTCACACTAAACTCAGGATGCTTTCACCTGAGTTCAGTATAGAAACTGTCTAGGCAATGGCAGACTGCTGTGTTAATTTACAGACACATTCAATTGAGGATTTAAACTGTTCATGTGATTTATCCAACTCTATTCTGCAACGCTTTAATGAAATAAGCATGGTCTCATTATTGCCACCCATGCTGATAAACCTAATTTGAAGTCATATGACAAAGTGAATAATAAACCAAAACCAGAAGTATTTTGTTGTGAGTTAAAATTAAGAAAATAATGTTTAGTTTTTGTTTAAATAAATATGCATTGTGTGAAAGTAAGACACACATGATGCACTAATTGATTCAATATTACACACAAACTGTTTCTCCCTGACCTTTTAAATTAAAGAAAATGATATTCAGAAAATCAATAGGAAAGGAAAGTGACAAGAACCCTAATGTTGATTGCATCAAATCCAAGGGGGACTTTTAAGGAGTCATTAACCATGGAGTCAGCAGGTCTGCTTTTTGTAGTTGTTGTTGTTAACTAAGATTTACCTATCTGATATTTTAACATTCTAGTAGTTAAAAGCCATTAGTACATAATAAAGTGAGTATTTTTGTACTGTCTCTTCAATGAGAGAAAAAAATGAAATTAGTAACATGGAAATTTTTAACATTGCCTTGCTGAATTAGTGTGTCAGTGTTTGAACAAAATAACAATGTACCATTACTTCTCCCAAAGGGACATACATGGTAGCAAATGATTGTTTAGTTTCTATGTGGATATTGTCATCCCATCTGATGCTGGAGCTTGATGATAGACAATTGGTAAGACAAGATGGATGGAAGCTGTATGTGTGGGAGGTAGAATAAACTGGAAACAAACATAGAAGCTTCAAAAGCTGAAGACAGACTAAAGCCTGGTAGTGTCTTCTGATTTATCCACTGTGGTGAGTTTTGAACAAGCTAGAAACACTTGTTATGGAAATAAACCTGCACAGCTGTTCCATGAAAAAGAATGTGCAGAAAAGAATAACACAGTTTCAACCTCACCTGTTACCAGAGGGTAGTTCAGCAGATTGCCTCAGATGTGTCTGAGTGCAAAAGACAGCTGCTTTACTTTAGCCCTCTAATGGTCCACAGTATCCTCTTGCAGATCATCTTAATGAGAATAATACCAGGAGTATATTCTGGAGCATGCTACTCAGCCTGCTCAAGGCAACACTTTGCAAAGTCATCACTAATTTGTTTCAGCTTGGCATCCACCCACATCTCTTTAAACCATGCTTATTCTGTCTTGACAAGAGTCACACTTCTGCCTCATATGAAGCAATGCTCCTGTTTTACAGTTGAAAACAATCTTTCTTCAAGAGATGTTAAAACTTTCCTTTCATTTTCTTTGGGTGATATTTATTCTTCTCCTATCTGAATTGTATACCTCCTTGATATCCTTAATAATTAATATGTAATAATTACTATTAGTACATATTATTTTACCTAATAATGAAAAGAAACAGTAGGAGAAAGATAAAAAAATCAATCAGCTAGAATATATGCAGGCACAATTATAACAAAATACAGAAAAAATTCTCTTAATTATAGCCATCTTTGTTTTTGCAATTTGCTGTGTGTTCATAAATGGTGTTTATAACTCTCTTCTTCAAAACCCCATTCCATATTCTCCTTGGTTGCACTAAGCACTTAGATAGATTCATACACATCTAAATTCATACACATCTGAATTTCTGGAGGATCTTGGCCATTAGCAATGTAGCCTGAACTTTGTTGCATGAATTCCAATTTACTTTCCATGTAAAAGTGTGGACACACTAAGAATAGACCTATTGGTTGTTTTGTGATTTGGATATATACACTTTTATCCTATATTGTGTAACAAAACATACTATAAATAATACATTTTGATAGTAATTATTATCTAATAACCTAGTTAGTGGAGTAATCCTTTGATTCACTGGGAAGAGGCACTAAAGAGACCACACAGCAATCCAGATTCTAGTTAAATGAAAAACTTTGGGTCTGTTCTATTTTATTTTTGGGATTAAGATGCCCTAGTCCAGAAGATCATAAAATTGTGAGTATAGAAAGCTAATGTATAAATAGGAATAAGAGTGAGACAAATCAGATTCTTTTCTCCATTTGAAACACAGACCCAGGGATTCTAGTAATAGAAATTTGTTTAACGAAATAATGACCATATGTGCTGAAAGATATTACCTCAGATGGATGAGCCTGGTTCCTATATGAGGTTGTATCTGGTTTTCAATGGACTATGCTATCATTGTGCCAAGCTGTGTTCAGATTATGGTTGATACCATAAGATTACAAAATTCCACAATCTTTCACTCACTGTCACATTATATTTGCTATGAAGTGAGTTCCTTGTTCAAGAACCATATTCTATCACATACTATAGAAGTAGGTAAGACATTATGCAATGCAGAGGTGGTAGTCAGTACAGGGGAGGAAATGGCATATTCAAAGGAAATATGCCTTAGGAAAAACCACAGCTATCATAATAGAGATGGTCTAATGTAGTCAATCTGCCACTTGGTAACTGGTGAGCCCTCAGTGGACTGGTCTCATTTTCTGAGCTTGGGGTTATTCCTTGCAGTCGATAGAATGGGCATTTACCATTGGCTGTAACTAAAGCGTCTTGATGAATGCACTATTATGATTTTAAATGCATTTCCTTTGTTTTTGCTGTCACAACCACTTTACTCATGAGCCCTTACATAACAATGAGAGTCACAGAATGTATGACTCTCTCTCTCTCTCTCCCCTTAATTACCAAGTTTCTTCTGCTGAGATCATCTTTTAATGAGCATTTAATATGGGGCACAATTATCTTCCTATCTGTATCTAGTCAGAGAGATACATCCATATCTCTTCCCTGGAATTCTATATCATCAAATTTTCAGCTGCATTTCTTGTCTAATATGGGAGTAATTCCATTTATCATGAAAAACTCTCAGTAAACAAAACTGGAGTTAAATGTGGATCATTAGAGAGAAAATAATGCAACAGTAACAAAGATAAGGGGACACTCTTCACTTACTCGTGCCATAAGGGCTTGTTCAAGTCAGGGCTACTGTATGCTACCTTCATTTGTTTATTCAGTACTGCACTGTATGTCCATCCATATTTACCATTTACTTTTTAATTTAAATACTCTCTCTCAAGTACCATGGTTTCCCATAGCAAGAATGTAATATCAACTGAGGCTCAGTAAAAATCCAGAAATTATTTCTCAGATGGCATATCATTGCTTTCATATCTTAAGTCTGAACTGTAACTCATCAAAAGATCCAAATATTATCTTCTCCTGTCATTTTAAGAGAAACCAGAGTCTCCTGTCATTTTAAATGCCACCAGATTTTCTAGGGTGTATGGCTCAGCAGTTAGAGTAATTTAAGTGGTAGTCTAGACATGTTGCAGAGCTCTCTCCAATCCTAAACTCCACATAAAAGTAACAGAATTTTTAATAACTCATTGAGTGAGTAAAACTACTAAATTAGGGACATAAAGTTTATTGAGATCTTTAGTTGGACTTTGGAGACAATATGTACCATAGGTAAGTGTGCTAGTAGTGCCAACTAGAGGTAGCATCTTAACCTACAGGTTGGAAAGGCTATGTCAATATATTCCTGACCAATGGACCCTTGGAAATTTCAAAAAGATAGCAAGCCCCAGAAATTGTGGCATGCAAGAGTCTAGACTACTTGTTACTTTTTGTTCTTCAAATATAATCAGATTAATGCTATCAATGTAATGGGCTAAGGAGCTGAATTGTGGAAAGGCGAGATGAACACAGATCTCTATAAGAATGTCCCTGAGGCAGGAAGTGAACATATATTGTAAGAACCCAATTGGTTCTGAGGATCTTTACTATCAAGGGAAAGCTAAAAACTATTCACCTCCTAACTAGCTCTTTGCTATGTGTCAACAGATGTATTGATTCCCTCATGCAACAAAACCACATCTTATACAGCAGCTGCAGTCATATTCATTACATAGTAAACTTTACATTGCTTTTCATTTTCTAATGTCTGTTTGTCCTCTTTCTAGGTCAAGTACACAAGTTGAAATACACCTCTGCATTTTTCTGCCCTTATTAATGGAAATAATATCTGCAATTCCTCTGAAATGTAGGCATAATCTCATAGGTAGACACAGTATTTAGTCTTTCTGTACCATAATGATCTTCATTTTACAGATCAGGGCATCAAAGTGGGAATTGCTCTTAGTTTCTAAGTATAAATGTATTAATTTTTTATTCTAGGATTAAGGACTTCTAATAATCAATTTTCCTACTGATGGGACAAAATACATAAAGCAGAAGTTTAACTTGGCTCACGGTTTCTGAAAACTCAGTCCATAGTTGGATGTCTCCGAGGAAGAAGAGCTCGGAGTAGCAAAGTTGTTCAATTCATACTGACTGGGAAACAGAGCAAGGGAATAGAGAAAGAGGCAAGGGACCAGATATAGGACCCAAGGTCACACTTGAATGACACATGGAAGAGTAAGATTGACTAATCTTATATGTGGTTCTGAAACCAATCAGATTGACAACCCAGTTTAACTGTAACAGGCCCTAACTATAAAGCAGATTTTGGGGAAGCCATGAAACCACTGTGGAATGAATGAAAAGCAAAACTTCACTCACTCTTTTAACTTCTCTATATCCTGATCTGACTGGCATACTACCATGATCTATTGAGTTTCAAAACCTGATATGGGTTCAGAGCCAGTGTCTGATAGTTCTTGAAAAGTCCACATATTTCCTTTTCCATTACAATCTCACTGATAAATGATACCAAATCTTTTCCTGGACAGACGGTATAAACATTTATACAGCAGCTTCCAATTTTTTCAAGAGATTCAGGGTCTATTGTCCAGCTCAAATTGAAAATGCATTTGAAAGCCTTTGACTCCCATTTTGGTGCTTTGAAGTAGAAATATGTTCATTATACCTTAAGTTTTTTGTTAATTTACATGCAATAACACTTCAATAAGTTTAATTTAGAGGAATACTACAATGAACTAACAAAGGTTATTGAGATTATTTAGTTTAGACTGTTTTGGCTTAACAGTCTGTTATGGCAACCTACTTTACCTTTGGCTATTACATGTTACCACCTGGTGTCTGTCATCCCATCTCATTATCACTATTATGTTTAGAAACTTTAGTATTAAGACAAAAAATGTTTCTCTAATATCTTACATGTTCAGGTGGTGATTAGGGAGTGCTATATGCATCACGTGAATCTTTCACTGTTGAAGTTCAGTAGCTGAGTATACTGTTTGAAGGTAGGGTCTTGTTGGAGCTGGGTCACTGGGGACATGCCCAGGAAGATTGTATTTTTCTCTCTTACTCCCCTCTTCTTTCTTTCTGTGGTACTTTGATGATATAAATTTTCATTACCAGGCCCTTCTGCTATACCATTTCTACCTTTGATCCACAACCATAGATGAGGACCTGAAACGGAGAGCCAAAGTAAATCTCTATTCCTTTAAATTTCGAGTTTCAGGCATGGTGCCCAGTGATGGAAAAGTAAGATGTCTGGCTTGAGAGTAACAATTTTCATTCTGAGCTGCTGCCTACAAATCAGATGCACTACAGAATGACTCATTGATCCTGGGCCTGTGCTTATAAACAGTTTTTCTACAGTCATGATGAAAGAAGTGTCCTTTGTACTTTCCATGGTGGGATCAGATCTTACATGATAATCCACCCCAAGATATTTTTCTTTCTGTGATAGGCAGAGTGGTGAGAATGCTGAAATGAAACCTAGTAACCTTCAATTTCTAATCAAATAAAAAACATCAAAAAAAACTAGATCAAAGACATAGTCATAAAAACTGAAACACTGAATCTGTTGAAAGATAATACTGGTAATTCTTGAAGTCATACATAAGCAAGGACTTTCTGAACATAATTCAATTTGCATAAAACATAAACCCAATAATTAGCAATGAGATTATATAAAATTAAAAGCCTTCTGGACAGCAAAGGAAACAAACTGCAGAATGAAGAGACAAGCTAAATAATAGGAAAAAACATTGCCAGCTACTCCCAAGACAGAGGACAATATCTAGAATATATATATATATATATATATATATATATATATATATATATATATAAAGTATTAGACTCCTCAAAATAAAATATCCAGTAAAAATTGGTGATTGAAGTTAATAGAAACTTCTCAAGAGAAGTACAAATGAGCAATCGATACATGAAAAAATGTTCAGCATCTTTGACCACTGCAGCAAATCAAAACAGCAACAGGATTCTATCTTACTGCAGAAAGAATGGTTACTATCAAGAATTTAAAAGATAACAAACTCTGGGAAGGTTGTGAAGAAAAAGGAAACCCTCTAATTTTTGGTGGGGATGTAAACTAGGCAACCACTTTCAAAATCAGTGTAGATTCCTGAAAGAGAAATCGTATTACATTGATATATACATACCTACACTCACTGCCTGAAAATAAGACTTAGCTGGAAAATAGTAAGCCTTGAAAACTAGAGGTCAGAAACACTAGTCCCAATCAACCCTTTCTTGCTCTCCCTGCCATTCACTATACTGTCTTGCTCTGTGACTATTCTGTAAGGTAAATAAAGCAAGCACAGGCTGATTGGAGCTTGCATTTTTGATCTCTAATTTTCAAGTGTAATTATTTTCCAGTTAGGTATTATTTTTAGGAAAACATGGTATGTTGGTAGTAACATAATTTATAATGGCTAAATTATGGAAGTATCTTGTAGGTCCATCATCAGAATGGCTATAGAAAATGTGGCATATATGCTCAGCTATAAAACAGGGCAATTTGAGTCATTTGTAGGAAAATGGATGTACCGTTAAACAATATATTAAGTGAAATAAATCAGTCACAGAAAATTATACGTTGAATAATTTTTCATATGCAAAGAACCAAAACTATAAATAACTTAAAGAGCAAAATAAAAGAAAGATGTTAGTACAAAGGAGATAGGAAGACATATGGAGATAGGAATGGAATCTGCAGATGTGAAAAGTTGAGAAGGAGGAGAGGGGAGGGAGAAGTAAAAAGGATCAAGAAAGACTATATGTACTAATATCCCATAATAAATCTATATATTCTGATATATTATGTATTGCAGATATATGCTAATAAAAAACTTAAAAAAAAGAGAATTGCCCTGCCAAAGTTACTTTCACAGTACTTTGATCATGAGATTTAAAACAGATGACCCAGCTAAACTACATCTGTATGCCTGATCCATGAAAAGGATCGGACAATAAATTTTCATTGCTTTTGGAGTTGTTTATGTCAATTTGTTGTGAAAGAAATAGGCAAGCAGAACACTCCAAAAGCTTCAAAACTTTTTCCAAGTGTACTGACTATGTCAGGGAGACCAATAGTCCACACTCAAGAGAATGGAATTCTTCCAGGACGTGAATAAGGGGAGGCATGGATTCTAGACAGATATCTGATACTCTGCCTATCATATTGGGAAGAAATTCATAAATAAGTTCATAGTCAGGAATTCCAAGAAGTAAATTTATCAGCTCTTTGCTTTAGGAAAAATAGTTGCCTTTATCATTCTTAATCATTCTGAAGTACTAATCATTAAGAAGTACTGAATGTAATTCACTTGGAAAATTGTTATATAAATGCAAAGCTTTTTATGCTATCTTGAACCTTCAATAGATCATTTGAAAATGGTTGAGTCTTACTAGGTCAGCTTGAAGTGTAATTCATAGCAAAATATCTAAGTATAGGTAGAAAATGATCTTTACTTTTTGAAATGTTAGCTACAGGCAACCCCTTCATGAGTAGAAAAATACCTCTAAGGAAAAAATATATTTAATTTGTCAAATCTACTGAATATATATAGCTTAGCTGAAGTTAATGTAGATATGTCAAGAACACTTAAATTAGCCTACTTTTGGATACAATCATATAATACAAGGCCTATTTCATAATGTGATGTTGTGTATCTCATGAAATTTTTGAAAACTCTACTGAAAGTAAAAAACAAAATGTTCATATGTGTATGCTTTTGTACCACTGAAAAAAAGTAGAAAAATAATAATTCAGGACATTTGTATTTAAAGGTAAGAAACATAACCTAAAATTTCCATTTACCTCCAGATTTCTTAATATTAAAGGAATAGCATTATTTGTGGAAGGGATATTTTATGTACAGAAATTCTTTGTTTAGTTGTAGAAGTTTTAACTTGGAATTCATCTGAGCCAGAGGCTTTGCATGTATGTTTTCTGTGTCAATTAAAGAAGTATTTTTAGTAACTATTTGTTCCACTAGAAACCCACTGAGATTTAGATTTGCTCTTTCCAGGATTTAAAGAAAAATCAATTGGAAAAGTTAAAATGTAGTTTTTGCTTTACTGTCACTGCTTCAGAATTTAATTCTGTTTTGTATTTTTAGACAGTTAGCTACTAAAATAATCAAAACTTTCTTCTACTTCTCTGCTCCCTCACAAATAAAAGAAAAATTCAATTAAATGTTAAAAGTAGAGAATTAGCTAAATCAGCTAAAAACTAAGTCAAGTTGAAATTTTATAAAAATCAATAATCAGTTATAATAATGTATTCTGAATTACATGTAAAAATAAAATATAATTGTCTTAATACTTAATTAAATATTTTAAATGAATATGTTTATTGTAGCAACTCTTTGATTCATGCAAAACATACTATTCTAGTTTCATTTGTAGGGTTATCCTACCAACAAAGACTGAAAAAGAGGACTAAAGAAAATCTTTGATTCCAATAATATTCACCTCTTCTAATTTAAAAGTTAAATTTATTGCGTGTGTTCTATATTTTGAGCTTTAGCAATAATTCTCTCTCTTTCTTGATTGTTCACTGACTTGTCCACCTTACTTCTGTTTAAAAACCTGAGTTTCCCCCAGTTCTTACTGATTAACTTTCAATCTTTAGTGACCATAAAATGTTTTTTGGAACAACTTATATTATTAAACAATGATCCAATGTGAACCTGATGGCTCAAAAAACCGTTTTTGAGCAATATTAATAAAATAAGGTCATATCCTACTTGGGCAGTGAGTTACAGTTTCATGCCTACCTCATCTCACAACCTTTCGAGTGCCCTCCACTCTTACCATGCAGTACTGTTTACCTTTCCCTGGGCAGATATATTCTCTGGCATATTCTTATTCATACACAGTATTCCTGATCAGATTTAATTAATATTTTGATGTGATTTTAGGACATTTCGCAAGCCTATCAGAACAGGCCAGGATAAGATATATGACTTCATGTGGCAATAAACTTCACGTTCATAAAAAAGTCATTTTATCAACGTATAAATAGAATAATTGAGAAATTTACTAAAAGGTCATATTTTATGTGTTTTATTTCTTTCTTCTTAGAACTCAATACTTGTTGATTGGTTGATTGATTTATGTAATAAAGTCTATGACCTTATAACTTTCAACACAATCTCCTTTCTTAACCCACATCAGCTACTCAGTACAAACGAAAACAACATTATTATCTTGACACTAAAAGTGCCCAAAGTGTTTTACAAACAAATTTCCCAACTGGCTTCTCAATTTATCATTTTTATGTTGATATTTTCACCTTTTAAAACTTTATGGCTGTTTTAATTCACAAAGTATTATGTAAACATTGTACTTTTCTATATGCATTTTCTAAATTTTCTCTATAACCCATTTACAATAGACCCTATTACTTTTATTAGCATGAGAAGTGTGTAGTGTTAAATATAATCTCCCAAATTCGACCTAGCATTAAACATTTTGGATTTGATTAAAGTGAAAAACAACAATATTTGTTTAGTTAAATTATTAACATTTCAACATATCTCTGATCTTTTGATCTTTATTCTATTGAATTGAATGTGGTAATGTGTCTCATTCATGTATTTATTATAGTCATAATTTTAAGTTTTAATGCAGACCTCAGGATAAATATCAATTAATGTACTGTTTCCTTCACTTTGTGACTCAAAATGGTTAATACGTGTAATATTAAAAGGGGTGAAATTTGTGGTGACAAAATAATGGAAGTAACTGAAAAGATGGCATAAAAAAGAATGACTGGGATGAGAATTATATTAGATGAGTATTATATTAGATGGGAATTATATTATATGGGTATTATATTATATTATATTATATTCTTAAGTAACTTTCCTATCACTGGAATGTAATGATTGACATTCACAATTTAAATGAGTTTAATTTGGTTTGAGGTTTTAGAGTTTTAGTCCATGGTTGTCTGGCTCCTCAGCAAAGTCATCATGGCAAGAGGATTTAGGGGGACATAGCTTCTGACTTTATTGCATCAGGGAAGTGGAACACAGCAAAGCAAAATCTGCAGATACATACTCCAAAAGCACTGGCTCAATAGCCCACTTCTTCCAACTGGTTCTCACCTTCTAACAGCACTTCTAGCTATGGGAATATCATCTCCCATTATCCAATCTCCTTTCTAATAGTTGCTGATCCATAAAGACAATATTAACTGGAACAGATTAACTTCCAAATTACTGGAAAGGAGTGCTGATGATGACTGTAGTCATATGGGGTCATTTTAGGGAAGAAACTGCTTTGAGGTGAGTTGGAAATGATACAGCATTCAAAAAATGCAACCATGGAGGGCTAGATAGTTCTTTGTATGAAGTTCATAATGAAATGTCTTCCCTAAGAAATAGTTTCTTCCCTCATACCTGTGGTGGGAGTAACAAGGTACCCATCTGAAATGAAATCCAAGGATGTTGTATGGTTCTTGGTGAAGGGGCCATTCTGTCAAGAGTAGTACAGAATCTCCACAGGGATAAATGTCTCAGATTGTGATTATCATACATAGAATTTAAAATGCACATTTTAGGGTTGGGAATATAGCTCAGCAGCACAGCGCCTGGCCTGCACAAGGTGCTGAGTTTGATTCCCGGTGCCAGAAAAAAAATTCCCCAAAAATAAAATGCACATTTTCATGAAAATAACTTATTGAGAGAGGGTTATCAGAAAGAGAGTGAGTAGCACAGGAATGAAGTGGAAAATTAAAGACAGTATCAGAATCTAATCATTTGCAGCAGGGTGAAAAGAATCCACAAAACTGGTAGAATCAAGATAAGCGATGAGATCCTTTTTTTATTCCATGTCAGTCACTCTCTAGCTGTTGACTGACAAGGAGAAAATCCCAAGCGGGGAGAAAAAGTCTTCTTACACTAAGGAACAGCTTTCTTTAGCAGCAGAAAGAGGGTTTCATAAGACTGGGGCAAGGAACCTAAGTATGTGTACTATGCTTAAAATACACATTTCTGTTCTTCTAAAAAGTATTGCTGGAAGATTTGCAAGAAATTGTAAATTTGCAAGAACAGGTAAAAGTGAACCTGAGCATTTGAGTTAGTATATATGGGAAATAAAGATTATTCTGCCAAAAGTTTAGATAAGGTATTGAGTCATAGATTTTCTTTTTTTTTTTTTATCAGCAGTGACTAGTTTATGAGTCCTCAACTAACTATTCTATTTTAAATTCCATGGGACATTTTTCACTGTTTTACATTCAAGATAGATTTCAGGGTTAGTCATATATTAGGAGCTTAATATCTCTTGAATAAAAAAATAAACATGGCTTATATATAAGAGACTGTAGTAGGATTCTCCAGAAAAACAACCAACAAGATGTGTTTATACATGGTACTTGTATATTCGTATGTATGAAGGACAAGACAGACACTGATTTTGCGCAGCTGTGGGAGTTAGCCAGTTCACAATCTGCAGGGCATATTGGCAAGCTGGAGACTCGAAGGAAAGCTGATTTTGTATTATGAGTCAAAGACAGTCATTGGGCAGAATTCCTTCTTCCTCCAGGAATCTTGGTCCTCTCTTCAGGTCTTCAGGCTTTCAACTGATCAGTTGAAGCCCACTCACTAAAGAGGATAATCACACTACTTAGAGCATATTGATTTAAATGTTAGTCACGTCTAAAGAAAGTGTCTTTATAGCATCATGTGGACACATCTGATGAAACATTTGGGTACCACAGCAAAGTTAAAACATAAATTTAACTGTGGCAAAAACCATTATCAGAATGGCCATTACAGCACTTACTTTTTTTTTTCATGTAGAGAATTTTCATCAGCCGCTCATAAATACATAAAACTCCAATTATTATTTGTGTATTTTGAACATATTTTTTGAAAATTAATATATTTAAAATTTAAAACATTTTGAAACTAAAAGGAGTAACAACAATTTATTTTTCCGTGCAGTTATAAATGTTATGTCACACCTGTTTACTCAAGTTAAACTTTAACTTATGTAGTGTGACGGACTATAAAATTTTGTTTTTCAAATAGAATAATTCATGATACAATCTCCTGAATGTTGTACTTAATAAACAGTTGGCTATGTGTACATTAAAGCAATGCCTTTGAACATAGTTTTTAAAGTTTTGATACAAATAAATTTTTAGTTTAGAATAAAACACTAAAGCTATCAAATATGGCATCATTTAATTTGCCCTTGAGTGGCAATTGGCTTCTAATAACTAAGAAGAACAGAATCTCTTTCACCTGTATCAAATATTTTATTTTTATTTTATTTTATTTTTTTTATTGGCACTGGAGATTGAACTCAAGACCTTGCACTTACCAGGCAAGCACTTGAGCCACTGAGCTAAATCCTTGGCCCTTATCAATTTTTCTTTTAAAAAGACAACACATTCTATCCTTTATTTTCAAAGAAGACAATATTGACTGTGATTAGTTCTTTAGTTATAACTAAAATGTCTAATACATGATTGATTATTCATGATCTCCTTGCTAAAATATGTAACAGTGTCTTGCCTTACCTTTTGTCATTCCCTGCCTTTACGCTTCATCTTACAATAGGTATTCTACAGTTTTCTGTCACAACTTTCCATGAACATTCTCTTGGAGCAACTCCATGCAAGAAATATTATTTGTGTATTTTGAACATATTTTTTGAAAATTAATGTATTTAATTTGTGTATTTATGGAATTAAGGAATTTATGTGAGAGGAAGTGTTTATATCAGTATAAAACTCTGAGTATGTGTAAAGGACCAATTATGCCATAAACTTCTTAATAGTAAGAGCTCTTTCTTTTTCAACAGTGTGTAACCCAGTGCTTTATACAAAGTATCTACTTAATACATATTTGTAAATGAATGAACAAATAAATGAGTATGATCTATGAACGTATAGAAATCCTTAAATGGTCCTTGAGGGAAAAAAATAACCAAACGGTAAATCCTCTCTACATATATTGTGCCTAATGTACTTTTGAATATTTATCTGCTTGATACATATATTTTTTTAAATGTCAGTTTGGAGAAAATTTGTTCTTGAGTAAAATAGTAATCAATGAGATTATATTAATAGTATGTTATTAATATCACATTTTATATTATTTGATATTCTTTTTTAAAATAAGAACTTTAAAAAATTCTTTTTCAAATTGACATGGTTTAATAAATTGAGAGAAGGAAAAAGTCAGAGATCAGCAACTCATTGTTCAATCACTTTAAAAAAATTAATGTATCAAAGAAGCTATGCAAAAGCAGTTTAATGCTTTCTTCTTCCAGTCTTATGATTAAGGACACTTCACCAGGTTCTTTGGGTGAACTATAGGGATCATCACAGGTACTTAAAACAACAGCATGCAAAAATAAAAATCTACCCATGTATTTTAATCTTACATTATCTTGTTGATGTTATTGTCATCATCTCATATTCTATCATTATGTGTGAAATTTACATATTAGAATAGTTCTGAAGTGTTGTGCCATTACCACAGATATGTTTCTTGTTGGTGACTCATTCTAATAATATTCAATAGTTGGTGTTTGCTTTCATTTTATGCTGCTTTCATTGAATTAAAAAAGTTCATTGCAGACTCATAGAGTCTCTAGTTGATCCATATTATATCCCCCCATTAATGATTAGTACATTTATTTGTTTGCAATAGAAGTTTAATGATTTTGGGGTAAGACAATTACAAATTATAGTCCAGACTGAGCAATTTAGTGACTTAGTAAGACTGTTAAAGAAAGAAAAAGAGAGAAAGAGGGAAAGAGACAGAGACAGAGGGAGAGAGAGATAGAGAGAGAGAGAGAGAGAGAGAGAGAGAGAGAGAGAGAGAGAGAGAAAGCAATGAGAGGAGAAGGGAGGCAAAGCCAAGCCAAGCAGGGTGGGGGTGTGGGGGACAGGGCAGGGCTAGGCAAGGGGATGTGAGGTGGAAAAGAAAATAAAAACAGATGGAACAGTAAATAATTCAGTATGAAGGCCCAGGGTTTATTTCCAGTACCAAGCCATCAAAAAACTATTACTAGGTTTGGATTATGCAGATCAGGTAAAATTTTACTATGAGTATTCATGAACCAGTCTTTATATTTAAATATAGTTTTATTCTTTTAAAGAAATATCTAAGAGTAAAACTGATGAATCATTACAGTTAGGGTAAATTTAATTTATAAGACTATAGTGCCAAACAACTTTCAAAGTTTTTATAGCATATTTTACATAAACCATGATCATTGAATGATAATTTCAGCTTTTCTGCATCCTCCTTAACATTTGAGATTTACAGTTTTAGTGTTAAATATTTCAGTGGATTTGTTGTAATATTTTGTCGTTTAAATCGTCATTACTTAATGTCTAGTGATATTTAGCACATTTTTATGTTTATTGACTAATATACTTTTCCACTAAAATATCTTTTCAAAGTTTTACCTATGTTTGTATTATGTGTTTATTTTCCAATTACTGAGGTTTTATCTATTTTTATGTGATATTCAAAGAGCATACACTTATGGTTAAAATTTTAAATTTTAAAAAAATTATCTATCCCTGTGGTACAAAAACATTCTGTAATACTGTATGTTCCTCCAGCAATATTACATTATCCTGTCAAAACTTTGTTAAAAATTAAGTTAACTATTTATTGTCACTCTCTTCTGTTCTAATAAAGGGTATATATTAGTCTTTTCACTAATACTGCAACATTTTGATTACTACATATTTGTAATTAATAAAAATCAGATGATATATATAGCCAAGCTTCTTTTAAAAGACTTATTTTTTACTTTTATGAATAGTTATATTTATAAAATAGTTGTATATTTTAGAAATAGCTACTCTTTTACAGAGGAAAAAACTTTCTAAGCTTTTGATTGGGATTACTTTAAATCTACCAATCAATTTGGGTTAAAATTACAGTTGTATAACCCAAGAACATTTTACAGATCTCAATTTAAGTCTTGTTTTCTTCAGATATATTTGATCTTTTTCATAAACAAGTTTCTATGCACTATGTTAAATCCTGCCATAAGCATTTTATCTGTAGATAAATGCAGATTATAAAAATTTGACCATCAAATGGTCATCATTAGTGTAGTGCAATACCTTATATCAATGAATTTTGTAAAAAGTATTTAGAAGGTTTCATTTGCACAGCCATGTCATCTGCACACACATCCATATGAAACTATACTCTTTCGTAAACTAGCATGGTCATAGAGAACAAACTTGGCTAACGAGTTCCTCCTTAGCAGGGACATCCCTCTGGGAGCAGATGACATTCTGCTCTGAGAAACTGAGACACACCTACTTATTTCTATGTGTGGAAGTTTTATTCTGTTTAAAAATTTTGAGTTTATTAACCAAATGTCTATAACTACCTATGACTTAAGTCTCATTAGTAATGATTTTCATTTAGCAAAAGAAAGATTAACTACAATTTATTTGGTAATAGCTTGCAGCAATTTTTACAACATTGCCCTCTGGAAAATCTAAGCTGTTTCCTTCAGAAAACAAACTAGCTAATGACATGAAAAATGAATATGTGCCTACATTGCAAAATTTTAAAAAGTATATCATTGAATTTCAGAAATACTACTTTGAATAATTTCCTCTTTCACAATATTGTGTATTTCTGAGTGTATTATTCTGGGTATATTAATTTTGTATCCCTAGTCTACTCTTTTACTGTATACTATTGAACAGTTTGTCAGAAACTCATAAAACTGTGCAGCTATCTGAGTTGCTCCCTCGCAGAAGTGCAAAACATATATGAGGTCACTATTTTTCCTCATCATTTCACCCATTTTGCTCCGTGCTCTTCTATCTTTGTATTTGTTTCACAAATTATGTGGACTTTAATTCCTGTGCATTTTGTCTTTATTATTCATCATGCAAGTGTTCTTTATCAACAACACCAAGTTTCATTTGTCAAAAAAAATTGTGTTCTTACTTTTAAACTGCATACTATATTGTAATTGTTTGTTTAGTGTTCTAAACACTACTTGTGTGCATTTACTATAAATATTTTATTTAGTAATCATGAATGTTAACCAAATTTATGTGTAAAATGTGTGATCATTTTTATTTTCCTTTCTCATCTTACTTTACTTTTTAAAAACTATTATTTGGTCTATATAGATCACACATTGAGAATATATCAAACTATGTAATTTATATAAAGTCAGGTATACTTTAAATAAGTTTGTTTCTAATTGTAACTTAGAAATATTGTTTTTAAATTTTTCTTTAAATTGAATTAATTATATTACTAAAAGGAATCCTTAATCTTTTTAGAACCAGGTAAGTAATGATAATTTCAAGAGAATAATAGTATTCTTCAAAATAAAGAAATTATTATGTTTTTATATAATATCTCAAAAGAAATGGCTCCTCAAAATAATAAATATAGTCTCAGTGTTCTCAATTCAGCTTTAAAAATATAATATGCCACACAAATAGAATTCTCTTAAGTCTAACTATTTGATATATTGTTTTTTGTTGAGTGTTTTGAAACTGTTACTCAAAATATAATCAAATGAGAATAAATTGCCATTTTGCTATTTTTTAAGTTCTTTAATCTGTGTTATTGTTTTGATCTTTTAATAAATGTCATATTTAGACTTATGATTCACATATGTATCAGCAGCTGTTTCTTAAAAAAAATCTATCATGGGTCAGAACTAAATTAAATTGAAGTTCAGTATTTTTTAAACTAAGTATTTAATTTAAACATGAGGTTCTGACACTAATCTAAAACATCTTACATGGGCAATCCCTTGAATATGCTTATGATTTGGTTTACTTCTGGGTCCCTAATGATTCGTCTTCATATACAGATCAACTTTACACTTGATCAAACATTAACTGACATTTGAGTAGATAATTTTCTTTCTATGATTGCTGCATGTGAGAGTATTACATTTTTATTCTGCAGCTGTATATTCAATATGGTTGATATTTTCCTATATTATTAAGACAAGTATATAGCTACAACTATGATAATTCAGTTACTATAGCTAAATCTTTCTAGAATTAAATGTTCCCATTTACTTAACATGAAGTTTGAATTATAGTAGAGTCTGCTTAAATGTAATTATGATCTCTTAATAACTTCCAATTGATTTTTTGTTATGGCTACTACAATTACAGAGAACCTAATTAATTTATTTTACTAAATAAGTAATACTGTTTCTGACCATTATCAGAATACTGCAGTGTTCTGGTAAATTAAATTGAGAGCTATTTAGAGGAACAACAAAGAAAAACTCAGTATATTTCCAAAATATAAGAGATTTTAGTACTTATTCAACAAAACCTGTTCATTTTTCAGATAGGAGATTCAAGTAGCATGTTTATAATATTTATCCACAGACATAAAAAACAGAATCCAGGACTTTTAATCTCCTCCACTGTAATTTAATCTTTCTCATCATATACTTAGAAATACAGTTTAATTCTGAAAGATTACCTATTCAGTTTATAGCTTTTTATTTTTGTTTGCTACAAGACATATCATGGTGGAGAAATGAATGGGTCAGGACATATGGCAACAATTCTATCTATTCCATCATCAGTGATGAAGTCAGGTGAGGTTGAAGTCATGTCTCACATGTTAAAGCTTAAAACATTCACTGATTGGTCTTGACATTATAGCAATCACATAAATGGTTCATTAAAAATATACTTCACACTAGGAAAATAATTGGTTTAGATGTAATATTTATATATAATCCAACTCTGATCTATTCACTATTCTGAAAAGAACTAGAGAGGCTGAGGTGATCTAAATACTGCGTTTAAATTTTATTTCATTATACAATTGAATATCTAATTATATTAGCTTCATGTTACAAAAAAATACACGAGACAATTAATTTACGAAAAAGCAAAGACTTATTTTAGTTCATGGCTCTGGAATTTCCAAAGAATGGTTGACCCACATCTGTGAGCCTCTGGTAAGGTGGCACATCCTAGAGGGAGCATGAGTCAGAGTGAATTCACTCACCTTATGAACTAGGAAGGAAGAAATCCTGAACAGGCTGGAGTCCCCAAATCCCCTTTCCGGAGAAGTCCAAATAACCTAAAATGTTCCATGGCCACGCTTCTTAAAGGTCCACCTTCCATTAGTATCAGTCAAAAGACATCTTTCAAACATGGACCTTTGAGGAACTCATCCAAAACAGCACTAGCGTTGTTTATCTGAAAATTCCAAAGTCAGAAATTCTCATTTTGAATTAAATCTTTTACGATAATATTATGAATGCACATCATTTTACTTACCAGTCTCTGTAATTGTGTGAGTCAGTTCATCAATATAATTCTCAAAAAGAAAACTTCTGTCAGTCTATCATCTATGTATCTATAATCTATCTATCATCCATTTATCCACCTATCTATCCATTCATCTATCTATCTTATTGGTTCTGGTTTTCTGAAACCATCTAGATTGTATTTCAGGATCAACTTTCCAATGGTTTTGATAATGTGCTCATTAGGTTAAAACCATCAACAACATCTTCAAACTTCATAGAAATGGTGATTCCATAGAAGCCAGCAATCTATTTTAACAAGTTGTTCCAATGTATTGTGAAATTTGACAGCTGGTGTTTTAAATAAATTTTTAAAATAAGTTAAATATATTTTAATAGAAAAATTTATAGCTAGTGCAACATTTTAAAATACTAATAAAATAAATAGATTAAAAGTCTGTTCAAGAAGATGCTTTGAATTTGGGTTTATATATCATAAATTAGTGACATGTCTTTATAGTACTTCTGATTAAAAAAGTAATCACACAATGACATATGCAAATTTTGAAAAGTTTACTTGATAATTCTGTTTTGAAAATACTTTTAAATTCTTTCATTTCATTTCGTGAAATGTGTACCAAAAAAGTTATTAATTATAAGACTATTTCAGATATCTTTAACCAAGAAGAAAGTGATAGGCCTCTACAATTTAGAATGTATAAAATTACTATCAAAGATATTCTTCCCAAAATACTCCCATAGACAGAGCAGGAGTAGAATCACACTAAAACTTATTCAATCTACATTATCATGCAAAGTTGTTTTTAGAGGTAAGAAAATTACTTAAATTGTTAAATAAATAAAATAATACTCATGAATTTCAGATGTGAAATCAAACATTTACATAATCTCTCTCTCTCTCTCTCTCTCTCACACACACACACACACACACACACACACACATATATATATATATATATATATATATATATATATATATATATATATATATACATACATATATAAAACTACGTGGCAATGTTAGAAAACCTCTAGCATTGTAATAGTTTGGAAGCCTATTTAATTTTAAATAAATTAACTGTGAATTTACAATTATCTTTCCTCAAGGAACATATATTAGCATTACAAGAAACTAGCATTGTGGAAAACAAGCTTTTGAAATCCAAAGACTAAATTATATTGAAGTCTTTTTTTAGTAGATTCTATTGAACTATATAAAAGATATTCAACCAAAACAAAAATTCTTCATTGAAAAATTTTCAGTGTTGCCTGCAAGGTGGTGCATTTCTGTAATCCCAGAACTCTAGGAGGCTAGGCAAGCAGATCTCAAGTCTAAGCCCAGCACAGGCAACCTAGTGACTTAGTAAGTATCTTGTCTTACTGGGAATGTAGCTCAGTGTGAATGACTTAGGTTCAACTCTTAGTATTGCAGAAAAAAAATTTATTCATTGCTAAATGAATTTATATAGCATCATTTCATCATGAGATTGTATTGCACAGTAGTTAATAGTTTAGCCATATAATCTTATACAAATTATTTGTGTCTGTATTTCAACCATTTTAACTATTAAAAAGAATAATATTATTACCTAATCCATGGAATTGTGAGTTTTATGTTTCCAACACTGAATCACATAGTTTGTGTTACTCTGTGTATTTGAACTATGATCATTTTTGGCTGGACTAAATACATTTGCAGCTTAGTAAGCATTCAAAATACAGGAAAAGTATTTGGTTAAGTTTTGTACCTGTGTATTTTATTGGTACATGTTTGCATTGCATGATTTTTACATTTGTTTTGGAGAATTCGTACACATACATATAATGTATCTTCATGATTTTAGATTCCTCCAGCTGCACTCTTCTCATTTTCCCTTTCCCTCTTCTGTTCCTTTCCCAACTCCAAAACCTCTGACTTATTTAAATTCTTCATTGCCTTAACTTATACTTAACAGTTCACCAAAAGGAGAAATGGGGAAAATATAAACTGTCTTTGGTTTAGTAAAGGTATTATGTAATGTATCTTATACATTTTACTATCTCCTAATGCAGAATACTATTAGTTAGCATGAAGAAAAATGGAATTACTATAATGTGAAAAACTGAAATATGCAATCTCTATCTACTTTTAAGAATACCAAATAATTTTTTCCTTTGTTTTATGGAACATGTAATTGCAAAAATTCAGTTGAAAATAATTCCATATTGTGTAGTAGGTAAAATATTGGTTTGGTTTTCAAGAGCTTCTAGTCTTTGATTAGATTTGGAGGAGTCTGCTATACAAAAATTGATGCCTTTTTTGTATTATAAATAGGTACCAAATTTTCTTAGTTTCCTAGACACCTTCTGATCTTTTTATTGTAGTCTTTTCAATCAGAAGCTTTCTTACTACTGCATGTTAAAATATGATGAAAGAAACACATTCTCATGCATTAAATAAAATATGTACAGACATATTTAACACAGGTTAAATTTGATAGACCTGAGAATATCCATTATTAAATATTAAAATATATAAATCATACTACACATGAGAACATGGAATAATATGAATCAAGGATGATTATCCCTTTCTGTGATGGATGAAATTATAAATGTTTTGATGTTCATTGTTCATCATATTTCCCTGTCTCACAAAATTTTAATTGGCAATTAAAAATTAACTTTAGTATACTATAAAATATTTTCACATGATATGAGACATAGTACTCTGTGATATTCAAACCAATATAATCAGTTAAATTTTGGAACCACATAGCATTCTATTTTAGTTTTCTTACAACAAATCAGACTACAGGTATATTATAAATTCACAAATAGTCAGTTCCTTAAGAGAAAAGCTACACTTTCTCAACTTGTGTTGAAAATTGTCAGAGGATTACAAACATGATTACTATATCTTTGAGGAATTTCTTGAACAACGTTATTGACACAATTATTTAGTGAAAATTTCAGATGCCAATTTCCTGAGTATCACAAAAGAAATGAATTTCATAGAGGGAGTTTTTATTGGTTAAAATTAGAAGTTTCAAGGAAATGATTTATGATGGAAGATGAATAAGGTCAATCAGATATAGCAATTATTGAGTTTTGGTAAAAACAAAAACTAAGATGGTTCCACACAGTGAGACAATCTGTTTTGCTTTTTGGCAGTGATGCCATGGAGCAGTAAAGGTGGTCTCAGCAGAGCTCAACACTTCTAGTAAGTTTCATAGGTCTTGAGGTAAAACCCCATGCAGCAATTTTGTATTTTGAATCATACAGTAGAACAAAATTAGAAAACCAGTTGGAAGACCTGCCTGACTTTATCATTATTGCAGGTCACTTGACTTCCCTGTCCTTCCCCTTTTGATGCACAATGCCTAAGAGTCTGATTAACAGATTTTGTTTTCTTGAAACTTTAAACTCATAAGTTTTTATAGTTTTCAGATTCACTGTGTATGCTGTGAATTCTACAGTTTTTTGGGTTACCATTTGGATTGTATTTTCTAGTTGAGTTAGACATTTTTATATGTTTAGAATATCAACGTGATTATCAAGAAGAATTAATGTTTCCAAAGCTTCCTAAAGTATCAGTCATCGTGTAGTGAATTTTATGTACTTTTTGGCTGGCAAAACATGGGCTTTTATATACTGAATTTGCTTCTGAAACACCTGCCAATGGCATGAATAACAGGATAGTTTCACTGTAAAACTTCCTGATTTTGCTTTGGGATAATCTGTAATAACAGGAGAGAATTCCCTCTTACATTGAAAAGTTAGTTGTCATATGGGATGTCATTATAAAAAGTGATCAGGAGACAAATAGAAAAATGAGTGTTTTTCTTTTTATGTTTTCTGTTCTATTTAGTATATGTACAAAGAGGAATACTTGCTTAACTGTAATGTCACACTGAAAATAAGAATAATTATGTGAAATAAACTTCTGCCTAAATGCAATTCCTCTTTGGTAGTAACTAATGAAAATATCAATAGTGAAGCAAGAGTTTATATATTTATTTATTTATCTTTATTTAAAGAAAAAAGAAAGAAAAAAGGCAAAACATAAAAAAGGGTAGAGGTAATACCTGGATTTGAAGAAAAATATTAACACTAACAAATTATTAGTTGATGAGTTACATATTGCTCTCTTAGAAATAGTTGTTTAAGTTACAAAATCACAGCACCAAAGATGGACAGATACTGAAACATTCACAGGGAAAACCATTTTGCCCAATGATCTAATGAAAACTTAGTAATATGGTCATCTATCTTACACAATTACACACACACACACACATATATATATATATATATAGTTATATTCTTTAGAGCACTTGCCCTCCCTTTCATTTTCACAATTTCTATTATACATTTTTGATCTTATTACTCTTTCAGTTTTTTATTATTTTTTTACACTAGAGAGACAATGTGATATTTACAAATGTGGGTCTTATTTATTTCACGTATAAGGATAGTTTCAAGTTGCCTCTATTTACTTATAAAAGCCTCAAGATCATGTTTTTTATAGCTGAGTAATATTCCATTGTATAAAAATGTCACATCTTTTTCAGTGACTTTGCAGTTGATGGGCATTTTGATTGTTTCCAAGGTTTAGCTATTACAAATTGTACTATTATAAACATGGGTGTGCATACATCAGTGTGAAATGATCTTTTCAATTTTGGGGGAAAATACCCAGGAGAGAAATATCTGGATTGAATGGAACTTCCAATCCTAGTTTTTTGAGGAATCTCCATATTGATTTCCACAGTGGCTGTACCAGTCTACACTCCCACCAACAGTTGATAAACATTCCTTTTCCCCCCACAGACTCACCAACATTTATTATCAGTTGATTTCTTGATGGCAGCTATTCTATCTGGAGTGAGGTGCTTTCTCAATGTTGTTTTAATTTGCATTTCTAGAATGACCAATGATGGTGAACATTTCATCGTGTATTTATTTGCCATTTGTATATCTTAATCTGAGAAATGTGTGTTCATCTCAGATGCCTGTTTTTGGAAAGGGTCTTTGAATTTGGGGGCTTGATGTTTTTCAATTCTTTATATGTAATTGATATAAGTCCTTTGTCTGAGGGATTTTTGTCTATAATTCTTTCCTATTCTATGGGTTTATTTTTCACTCTCTTGGTGATTTCTTTTGATGTGCAAAAACTTTAATAATATGAAGTCCCAGTTGTTGATTCTTTGAAGTATACCCGTGCAGTTTGTGTTTTGTTCATGAATTTTCTGCCTACCCTTATGTCTCCAAGTTTCCTACCTACCTTGTCTTCCAATAGATTTAGTTTTTCTGTTTTAATATTTAGATCTTTGATCCATTTTGACTTAATTTAGTGCATGGTGACAGGCATGGGTCTAGTTTCAGTCTTCAGCATGTGGAATGCCAGTTTTTCCAACACCATTTATTAAAGTGGCTATACTTTTTCCAATGAACATGTTTAACCCCTTTGTCAAATATAAGCTGGCTGAGTGTCTTTGTAGCTGTGTTTGCATGTTCTAATCTGTTCCATTGGTCCTCAGGTCTGTTTCTTTGCCAGTACCATGCTGATTTTACCACTGTGGCTTTGTAGTATAGATTCAAGTCAGGAATTGAGATGTCTCCTGCTTTGCCTTTTTTGCCCAGAATCACCTTTGCTCTTCTAGGATTCTTTTGTTTCCAAATGAATTTTAAAAATGTTTTCTCTAGATCTGTGAGGTGTGTCAATGGTATTTTGATTGGGATTGCATTAAATCTGTATAACAGTTTTGGGAGTACGGCCATTTTCACAATGTTGGTTCTTCCTAACCAAGAGCAAGGAACATCCTTCCATTTTCTGATATCTTCTTCAATCTCCTTTTTTAGAGTAGTATAATTTTTAGCATATAGGTCTTTTAAATTTTTGATAAGGTTGATTCCTAGATATTTCATTTTTAAAAATGTTATTGTGAAGGGCGATATTTCCATAATTTCTCTCTCAGTGAGGTTTTTTTGTGTACAGGAATGCTATTGATTTTCGACATTGACTTTGTATCCATCTGCACTGCTGAATTTGTTTATTACCTCTAGTAGTCTTTTAATGGAGTTTTTTTGGGTTTTCTATATAAAGTATCATTTCATCAGCAAATAATGATAATGTTTCTATCTTTATAACCTTTTATTTCTCTCCCTTGTCCTATTGCTCTGGCTAATATTTTCAGAACTGTATTGAATAGGAATGGTGATAGTAGACATCCTTGTCTTGTTCCTGATTTTAGAGTGAAAGCTTTTAGTTTTTGTTCATTTAGTATAATGTTGACTGTTGGTTTGTCATATGTGACTTTTATGAAATTGAGGTAGATACCATACATTCTGAGTTTCTGCAGGGCTTTTATCATGAACAAGTGTTGGACTTTATCAAAAGCTTTTTATGTGTCTATTGAGACAATTATGTGATTTTTTTGTTTTTTGGCTCTGTTGATGTGGTTTTTTACATTTATTGAATTGCATATGTTAAACCAACCCTGCATTCCTGGAACAAATCCCACTTGGTTGTGGCCTATAATCTTCTTGATGATTGGCTGCATTCTATTTGCAAAGAGTATTGGAGTCAAATTTTCTCTAAATTTCTTGTAGAATTCATCTGTGAATCCATCAGGACCTGGGCTTTCCTTTGTTGATAAGTTTTTAATCATGTTTTCAACTTCAATAGCTGATTTTGGATTATTCAAAATTGTTATGTCTTCTTGATTGAGGTTTGGTAGTTCACATGTTTCTAGAAATCTGTCCATTTCTTCTGTGTTTTTCACACTATGTGAGTAGAAATTTCAAAGTATTTATTCATGATCTTTTGAATTTCCATGGGATATACAGTGATTTCTCTGTTTTCAGTCTTTATTGCATGAATTTGAGTTTTTTCTTTCTTTTTCTTGATAAAGTTGGCTAGAGGCTTATCAATTTTGTTTATTCTCTCAAAAAACCAGCTCTTCGATTCATTAATTCTTTGTATTGTTTTTTTCATTTCAATTGCATTAATTTTTACTCTGATCTTTACAATTTCCTCTCTTCTGTGAGCTTTGGGTTTGACTTGCTCTTCCTTTTCTAGGAGCTTGAGCATCAGGTTTTCATTTGTGCTCACTCCATCTTCTTGATGTGACAATATATTGCTATATATTTCCCTCTTAGGACTGCTTTCGTGGCATCCCACAGGTTATGGTATGCTGTATCCACATTTTCATTGAATTGTAGGTATTGCTTTATTTCTTCTTTAACTTCACCTGTAGCTCTCTAGTTTTTCAGAAGGTTGTTGTTCAATTTCCATGTATTTATTCTGGTTTTGTAATTTCTTTTGCCATTAATGTCCAATTTCAGTGCACTATGATCAGATATTATGCATGAGATAATCTCAACCCTTTTGCATTTACTTAAGAATGTTTAATGGGTTAATATATGGTGTGTTTTAGAGAATGTCCCATGTACAACTGAGAAGAATGTATATTCTGATGTGGTTGGGTAGAACACTCTGTAAAAATCTAAGTCCACTCACTCACAAATGATTCAGTTCTATTATTTCTTTGCTGACTGTCTAGTTGATCTATCTCTTTGTTACAGTGTGGTATTAAGGTATCCTTTTACATTAGTGTTCTTGTGTATTTGTTTTTTCATTTCCATTAGTTTTTGTCTTATATAGTTGGGTGCTTCTGTATTTGGTGCACATTATATATTTATAATTGTTAGTTCTTGTTCTTGAAGTTTACCACAGACAAGTATGCAGTGACCTTTATCTCTTTTAATCATTTTAGACTTGAAGTTCACATTGTCTGCTAGCAGAATAGCTACTCTTGTTTTTTTCTGGGTTCCCATTGCATGGAATACTGTTTTCCATCCTTTGACTTTTAATCCATGAGTTTCCTTTTGAGTCAGAGGTGTTTCTTGTATACTGCATATTGTGGGATCCTGTTTCTTAAACCATTCTGTCAACCGTTTTCTTTTGACAGGTGAATTGAGGCCATTTACATTTATGGATATCACTGATACATACTGCCTTGACTTTGCCATGTTATGTTTCTGTTGGTTTGTTTTCTGCCTTTCCCCTTGTTTAATTGCTTGCCCTGCCTGTCTTTCTATTATTGTTCTGGAGATTATGGTCATTTTTTTCTCCATCTAGTATGTCTTTTAATACTCTTTCTAGGGTTGATTTGATGGACACAAATTTCTTCAGTTGTTCTTTGTCGTGGAAGTATCTTGTTTCTCCATTAAATTTGAAAGAGAATTTTTCTGGGTACATCAGTCTGGGTTGAAAGTTATTTTCATTCAGGGATTGAAATACTTCCTCCCAAGCTCATCTTGAGGGTTTGCACTAAAATGTCTGCCATGATTCTGATGAGTTTTCCTTGATAGGTGAGTTTTGTCTTTTTTCTAACAACTTTTAGTATTATGTTTTTATGTTGTATGTCCAGAATTCTAATTATTGTATGTCTGGGTGTAGATTTATGTTGGTTGTGACTGTTTGGCATTCTATATGCCTCACTTATCTGCATATCAGATTTTTCCCCCATGTTTGGGAAATTTTCTGCTGTACTTCTGTCAATAGTTTACCTTTCATTTTTATTGATTCCTGCATCTTCATTGATACCCATTAGTATTACATTTTTTCTCTTGGTCTTATCCTGAAGCTGCTGTATTGTCATTTCATGTTGCTTTGTTGTTTTTAAAAGTTCTACTCTTTCATGATCACTGACTATGATCCTGTCCTCAAGGTCCATAATTCTATCCTCAGCTTCATTTAAACGGTTTTGCCATCTTTCAATAGAAATTTTTGTTTCTTGGATATCTCTTTGCATTTGTTTCATAGATTCTGCTTGTTTCCTATATTGTTCACTCAAGGTTTCAATCAATTTCACATGTTCCTGTATTTTCTTTTTTGTCTATTTCTTCTCTTGCTATGCTGATCAACTCCTTTACTAAGGTTATCATTTCTGCTTTACATGGGAAATTATTTCTAATTTATTTCCTCTATAGCCTCATTGATTTATTTTGTTCTTTCATTTGCTATCTTTTTGAGATTTCTGGGGTATGACTTTTAAAGTCCTCTATTTCAGTGTTGCCAGTACTTGCTCCTGGTGGACTAGATGTTTGAGATTGCATTTTGCTTTTTCATTTTGTCAATTTCACCCTTTGGGCAGTTATTTGTTTTTTCAACGCCAATAGTCTTAAACATTGGTAGTGTGGGTCTTAGGGTCATACTGTGTGGTTAGTATTTCTCCAGTTGCTGAGTATCACAATGAAGAGAAGTGCCAGTCACCTGAATTCCTCCTGCAGGGCCTGTTGGATGAGTCCTATATTCTTCCTGGGCTGAAAGGCCTAGGAGTGTTGATGTAGGTCTACACTTAGTTCCTGCTGTTACTTGTCTTCATTTTATTCCAGGTCACCAAATCTTCCTGTCTATAGTGCTTGTGTCAGCTGAGGCCCTACTGTGTCCCTACTGTTTGCCTGTGATTCTCATAAGCCATTTTGATTTTGTCCAAGTTGGGGGAGGCCTTATTGGCACACTTCTTACCCTGCCTGATGTTCTATACGTGCAGGAAGGACTCACCCACACTCTTTTCAGACTTGCCAAGGTCTTACAGTTAGTTGTTGGGAGCTTTACTACTGCCCCTTCTACCCACTGCAGACCTGTATTTTAGGGGCATACTCACCACACTGACTGGAGCCTGCTGAAGTCTTCTGTTTCTGTGAGGCAGTAACTGAATCTCCCATCAAGCTAATATGGTTAATCTGCTATAGTCCAAAGTTCTGGGAGAAAGGGTGGGAGCTGGAGATCAACAGCAGCATTAGGTCTAGGAGGTAGGGGGGCTCCATGAGGGGTGGGCTGGTGTCCTCAGTTGGGGTATCTACAGGGTGCACAGGAAGCATGTGGCACAGTGGCATAGGTTGTCCAGGACTAAGGGGTGGGCTGGTGGCTTCAATCTGGGCATCCATGGTGTGTGTGGGAAGCATGTGATACTGAGTTTACATATTTAATAAGGGTATATAATCCTAAAATATATAGCAAAGAGCTATTTTGTTTAATGGCTTCTGTTATTTTATCTGCAAATTGAATTCATGTTTTCTGTCACAATGAAAATAAAAACTATTACATTCATAATCCCCATGTGTCTAAAAGGGAAAACTCATAATTTACATTTTAGTTTAACAACAAACAATTGTTGTTTTTCTTATATAAACCTGGATCATTATTATGTTAAAATATACAAAGATTGAGAAAAATTTAATTTGTATAATGAAGTGTTAAATTTTTTGCATACTTGACATTTTAAAAATTACTTATAATGAAATAAAAAGTAAAAGAAATAAGGTTCAATATAGAGTATCTAAATTATCCATCAAATCTTATTTCAATTGATTTAGTGACTATTGAGTCTCTTTTCCCACTCTGAAGTAATAATTCTCTAGGCCATGAGCTCTTTTATTTCAAGACTCTAATTTGAAATATTTCAATCACCCAGGGAAGTTTCAAAATAACTCATGGGTTTATCTCCCAGAAGGAATATCATAATGTAGAAGTGTTGTATTTTGTAAGCACAAATTGTTCAAAAATCAAAATACATTTCTTCTTGGAAACATACCCTACACCTAAGAAGTAAAATACAGCTTTTATTTTACTAGAAGTCCTCTGAGGTGTAGCTATTGGTTGGCAACACCATTACGTAGGTTCAAATTGGGAATGTAAGGTTAACAACAGTCTCTGTAATAGAATTGTAGACAAAAGATAAACCAAGTTTCTGGGTTTCAAGGGATTCACCATCAGTACCTGACTGTGAACTCTTGGCATTAAATCTAATAACATCCTCAGGCAGAGCAATGGTAGGGTTGTTACCTTTGGGAAATGGCAATGTGGTTTTCTGCATTTGGAGAAAGAAATAGGCTTGCTGGAAGGTTTTCTATTTTAAGGGAAATAACAGAAATCAAGATTGTAATAATTTCATGGCTCCAGTTTTTATAAATAAAGATTTCCAGTATGAAAAACTTGAATGAATATTGCTTTCTCGCATTTATTTTCCAAATCATACACACAGACATTGAAATGTAATTTTGCAACTGTACTTCATCAATCCAGATTTCTTTTCCCTAACTCAATTTTCTTTCAACCTAACAATGTCATCACAGGAAGAGTTTCTAATTTAAGTGCTGCTAATCACTTTAGATTTAATTTGAATGTAAAGCAGAATATTAGTATGAGAACAAGCATCTTATATTTGCAAATACTGTTGGACACTTAGATTCATACATTCAGTTTCTTTTGACTGCTACTGAGCAAATCAAATGATGCCATTTCTTTTGGTTTGGGGTAAAAAGTTTTATTCAAGACTAGCTCTGAGAAGATGGAGGAAAACATTTGCCTCAAATCATCATCTCTATCTGTATTGGTGTGTTAGAAAATTTGAAAGCAAAACGTGGTAGAAGAAGTAAATACACTGAGGCAATAGACATGTTCAGGCTTGTTTCATCCTTTCATGGGCCTGGACTCTCCCTCCTGTGCTTATGGGATGGAAGCGGATTTTACCTCATAGTGCTGCCATCTGCATATTCTGTCCATTCAGTTGGGCTGAGGGGATGTGGACATAGCTATTTATACCCTAGGCCTAAGGAAGTTTGAAGAGACCATTTTTCTTTCAAGGGAAAAGTATCTAACTTTAAAATTTGCATTTTGCAATACCACTGTCACAAATATTTGAAGATAGAATTAACTTGAAAATTTCTAGATTCAGTTCATGTTTTCAAATTTCCCTTCACATGTTTTATTTTAGCCATTTGTACTTTTTTAAAGAATTATATAGTGTCCACTGAAGAAATTCTTCATCTGATCTAGGAAGACCTAAATACAAATGATGTATTTCTTAAAAAGGTCTTAATAGTCTCACTAAACTTTCCTGCATTTGACGTCTTTACTTTTCATTAAGAATTTACCACATGTGACTTAGCTTATCTCATTATTTTTTAAAATTTGCAACTTGTGACAAATGGAAAAAAAAACTACTCTTTTGGTCTAGCTAATATATATATATATATCAGAGACCTTTTGTGGCAAAAATACACCCTATACTAAGCACTAATATCATTAAATCACTGAAACATTGGTGGCATTGCTATATATGGGTAAACCATATGAATGCTTCCCTCATTTTATTCCAAAATTCTTTTGGTAAAAATATTCATGAAAAAGGTTGTATAGTATAGTGTATCTTCAACAATTACTAGACTTAGATGTTGGGAGTTTTTCAATTTACATTTACTCATTCAAAGTTGGACTAAAATGAATCAATTGTAGTTTCTCAAGGTAGTGAAGGATACAAATTTAATTTTCCATCAGTATCAATGACAAACTCAACAGAAAAAAGAAATTAAAAATTAACATGTCAAAGAAAATAAAACCATTAACATGAAACTCTAATGTGTGGTTCAGAACAATTCATCTTCATTTTATATTATATCTGCATACACATGATACATGTTTTGAATCATACATTCACATTCACTCAGAAATTCCTCCATATACACTATCTCCCATATGATATATCCTCATGAGAATATTCTACTGAATCCTCAACTCTATTTAAACATGAATTGAACATTTTGCAAAAGTCAAGATATGGGGATAGCTTTCTTAGACATATGCATTTTAGAATGATGTTATTAAAAAGTATGGAACAAGGGGCTGGGCATTTAGCTCAGTGGCGTAAGTGCCTGCCTGGCAAGCAAGAGGTTGTGAATTCAATTCAAGGTACAAAAAAAAAGTATGAAACTGCAATAAACCATTTTAAAGGAGGATTGTACTCACTTTGGCATATGTGTTTCTAATTTCTCATACAATATATAGTTACCAATCACATATGAACTGTTAAGATTCAATTAAATATGTTTCATGTAACATGACCCAAATTACTACATGGTTTACATGCTTACATCATATATTGAGTGAAACACCTATGCATTCTTCCAAGTGGTTAGTGATATCATGCCATATATGCTGTAATTTTCACTCAGAAAATTGCTGCTTCATTGCTCCCATTTCACATCTGGCAATTAGATTAGGAAAGCATTCCCTGGAGGTAGCATATGGTCTTTGAAGACCTAGATAATATTGAAATTAATTGAATTTATATGACATCTGGATAAGCAGAAATGTCATGATGGAACTAAATAGCCTTATGACAGTTGCTGCATATGAAGTTAGTACGTGGAAAGATAAACACCAAGTGCGCTTCAAATGCTTAATCAGTTGTATTGACCATTTTAGCTCTTCATGACTTGATTTCATTACCCTTTCAACTTCTCATAATATGAAAAGTTTTTCTTTTGGACTATGTTCTAACAAGGTCAGGTCATCTCTTAATGGAATCCCAGAAAAATGTTTATGACCCTAAACAATACTGCAATTGAGGCGTCTCAACCAAATTTCCTTTCAAGGTTAGTCTAAGTACAAAAAAAAAATAGGAAATATTCCCCAAAGAAAACCAAAATTTAAAAAAAAGTAGCAAAGAAATTGATCTCAGTGAAATTGAGAGACCAAAGGTCTTGAAAACAATTATATTTTTAAGCAGAAAATGCTAAGTATCTTGGTCTTTCTAATTATTTTCTGTTTTTCTCATGTGAATTTAAATTACTTCAAATATACCTCTCTAAACTGTGACTCATTAGAAAATTTAAAAGACTGTAGTGGAATGTAGAGGTAGTTTGAATCTGTGTATATTTATATTGTAGATAATGCAAGATATTTTTGATAAACTATAACATCTAGTTTTGAAATTACAGAATTACAGATTAAATTTTACTTATTAAACTTTCTGAGACCTAACTATAATTGTAATAATAGTGATAATATTTCATGTGGGGTTAATTCAGAAATTTATAAAAATATTTTAGAAAATTCCTTTTTTCTTTTTTTTAGAAATCAACTTGTCTATTAGTGGAAATGTTTCTAGCTATCTATGCCTACACACCAAATACTCAGATTCATTTACTTGTTGGTAACCAAATCAAAATAAGTTAGGAAATTAGCACTGAGTATGCTGGAGTAACTAGGCCTAATGTGTTAAAAGTCAAAAAATCAGAGGATGTGAAGAACTCAGTACTCAAAAGGATTTCATGGATCCTGAGCTCTATACATAAAATCATAAAATCAATCAGAAAGAGATATATTTAATCCCTCATTTACCTCTGGTAAGGAACCAATGGAGTTTTTCCAGAAGGTAGTTTATATCTGGAGTGTGACAAGTAAATTTTTAGCAGGACAAATATTCCAATGCCTTATTTGCATGATGGGAAATGTCAGCCCTTGAATTTGGATACAGAAGACCAGTTCCCTTTTCCTTGGGAACTGGTCCCTCATGCAGTAGAGTGTATCTCTCTCCACCATCAATAAATGTAAATTTCTGCTGCCTTTCCTGCGTACCTTGTCTGATCCTTTATTCCAGACACCAGTCACCTAAAAGGAATTCCAATGATACCTTCTATGGGATGAGAAAATGAATCCATTTATTTTGATATCAAGGAAAAATGATTTATTCAAAGCTGACTCTAGCCCTGCCTCTGCACAGTCAGTGCCATCAGGATGCTTTCTTCCTGCAGACAGGCAGCAAGGGCAAGGAGAAACAGCCAGATACACGCTGTGCACTGGCTGCCATTGGAGATGCTTGTTTCTTGCAGGTAGCCAACACTGGCAGGGAGAATCAGAAAAACACACACCTCTGTGATCATGGAGGCTGAGAGAAAAAGCAGTCCCTTTAACTCTAAACCTAACCCTAACCTTGTTAAAAGTTCTTATATGTTGCATACATCTCATGTGTGTAATTTGATCAGAGTGAACTCTGAGACAGCTGTGTGTGAGAAGTCCTCAGATAACTCAGCATTCTGTCATTCATTTCTGTCAAACCCAAAGACAGAAAATGGGGTGGGGCACACCTTTAAATTCTGAAAACCTGAGTCATCTGTGTTGCTTCTTATTTCTCTGTTGTCCCAACACCACTTTTCTGTTTATATTACAGTTTAGTTTCTGTTTGTGTGGACTGAATCTGACTACATCTGCCCATTATCTTCAGTAAATCTAGTTTTTTTTTTTCTGTTACCAATAGATATACACTTAACAATTGTTTGTTCACTATACACAAGAGCAGATAATC
The DNA here is from genome assembly GCA_004027455.1 of Hydrochoerus hydrochaeris. Taxonomy (NCBI): domain Eukaryota; kingdom Metazoa; phylum Chordata; class Mammalia; order Rodentia; family Hydrochaeridae; genus Hydrochoerus; species Hydrochoerus hydrochaeris. The sequence goes on along the minus strand of PVLA01006116.1, from coordinate 48,552 downwards.
TGTCTATTGGATCCATTACATGTTATCACTGTTGTACCCACCAAGAGCTTTTGTCTTATAAGTAAGGAAGAACTCAGAAGAAAACTAAGATTGAGCAAATTCTATCCCAATCTCCCTCCCTGAAAATACAGGCCTCAGTGAGGTTACAAATAAGTTTAACAACTCTGTAAACAGAGTTCTGTGGCATCCTGTTCCCTTTAGGATCCGTTTTCCTTCAAGACTGACCTCTGTTCTGTTCCTGATGAGAATGACAATTATAGTCCTGAAGGAAGAATCCTGTAGTAGTCCAGAGCATCTGCAACATCCAGGTTTATGACATTCTCCTAGCCCCATGAGGTTCGAAATGTTCTATTTTTCCCTGCAAGGCTAAATTACAAAACTGTCACTACATGAATAACTACCTGCCTTTGTCCATACCATTTGTTTGTGCAGCACAAAACAGGCTGACTCCAGCCACATATTTAAACTTGGAGCCTTTATTTTGTTTGACACTCAGTCTTTTGGGCAGAAATTCAACTGAGTCAGGTACACCTGATGAAATCATTCTGTTTCTCAGAGGTTTCTCTTGTTTCTTAAAATTTTTGCAACATTATGATTTATAGTAAACACTCTCCTAAATTCCTCCTTTTGACCTCAAATTTATTGTTTTGGGAGACAAAGAACTTGTGTTCATACAAAATTATCTATTTCTTTAAGTGTTTTACTACCTGAAAGGGGAGCCAGACATACAGGAGCAACTGAATCAAACATTATGAAGAAACTCAGCTCAGTGGCTCCCAAAGTAAAGTCTAACCCTACAGAAGTGTTCTCCCAGTACCTACCCCCTGATAGAAATTGCCATAAGCTGCCACGGTGCGAGAATACTCAAAGAGACTTTCTTTAACTTCTCTTATCCTCTCTACATTGGAATACTTCTAAACTTCAGTGTCTATGATTACATTGGTGTTATTCATGGCTTCGAATTTTGTCCAAATTAGTGTTTATTTTCTCCATTTTTCTTTCATTTTCCATCCTTAAGCTTTTCTTCTTCTTCCTCTTCCTCTTTGTTTTGCCTTCTGTGTACATAAATTTTGTGGGAAAATACTGTACTTTTTTATGGGTACAGTATATACTTAATATACTTTTCCCTAGTTATGTGCTTTAAAACTTGGATTAAACTATATTCCTTGCTTACTTTCCTCTTTCTGTTTTGTCTGTGTTGTAGTGTACATTCCATATCCTTAGTCTGCTTGACTTATATCTGAGTTGTTTGGGTTACATGTGTATATTTGTGTTTGTCTGTGTGTTAGTAGCAGTGTTTATCATGGTTTCTGAAGTGTACTAGAAATCTATCCCTTTTAAGGTAAAGCGTCACTATATTCACATAGTAGCCAGAAAATTTATGGGACTTATATATTCTTAAATTTCATGTAATACAAAATATATAAATGTATTCAAAAAAAGAATATGCAAACTCACAGATAGAGAACTGAATTTATTTTCATTATATGTAATAATTCATGTTTTTATGTTTATGTCCATAAGAATAATACTTTCATAGATCTATAGTATATTTTACACAGGATTTACCTTGTCTTCATATTTAAACTACTCACAGCAATGTATGTCCTTCAGAAATTTTAAGTTATCAGCAGTCATGTGAATAAAATGACTCTCAGGGCACAGACAAAAATCTGTAATCTACGGATGTCTCAAATATAACACATGATGGTAAGTTTTGATTCTTCATCTTTCAGAAAAAATTGAACTTTCTTAGTCACATATCTACTTTGCTTTCAGTAAAATGGGAAAAGCCTTACTTTTGAGAGCATACTTATTATATTTTATCTACAAGTATACTGAAAGTAGCTTAAGTCTTTATTAAAACTTATGTTAAGATGTGCTCAATAAATTTACCCACAGGACACTGAGATTCAAGAGACAAGTGAGGTTTATTAAAATGGCAGTAGTCAGTCAGTTTGGGCCATTGAAACTGATGACTACTGACTGGTTGACTCTGATTCCTTTGTTCCCTATACTAATATATCCCTATATAAGTTCAGAAGTTCATACGGTCACCATGGATACCACCTTTTTGCAGCACTATTATTGCTTTGGAATATAACAAGGCCTTCTTACACATCTGGTTAATTGACACACAGGTACCAGGCCATTTGGTAGCCTCGAAATAAAACTGTTTCTTCCCTTTTTCATGGTTTTTATGGCAATTAAGGGAGAGCAGGAGGCCTTTTGGAGATTTGATCAAAGTTCATATGCTGTTTGAAGTATAACTGCTAACTAATAATTTAAACTATAATCTATCGACCATAAAATAAGTGAAGTTTTCAACACTAGGGTTTGCAGTGTTCCAAAGAGAGAAAAGAGCAAAGAAAAAGAAGTGGTGGGGTTACAGACACCTTCACATTCTCCCCCTCCCAAGGACATATTTTCCTCTATAGAATCTATATCTATATCTATATCTATATCTATATCTATATCTATATCTATATCTATCTATATCTCATCCTTTGTAAAGGGGTGTTTCATACTTGGGTTGACTGGTAACAATGTTAGTCAATACCAACATTTGCACCTGACTTACACTGTTTTATATTCTATCTCGCATCCAGTTAATCATGCATGACTCAAAACTGAAGACCAATATTATGATGATTATTGTCTCTGTGATTCCTGCAAGGATGGAGCTAGTCCTGGGTTCCAATTGAACAGTTTGTCATACCATCCTTGAGTGTAGTAATAGAATTTTTCTTTTTTTCTTTGCTTCTTGTTCTAATTTGCCTAGGTTCTATGATTACCCCTAAGTTGTTTGTATAGAAGCAATATTCTTCTCCTATTGCAGCACAAAAATCCTCCCTGTTCCATGAAAAGTAGGTTAAATCCTCTTCTATTTTGTAGAATTATTTCTGCCAGAGAGTTCACCTGGTCATGAAGGTGTTTAACCATTTGCTTCACACTGTGTTCTATACTATGAGTTATTGGGTGAAGCCTCTGATGACACATTTCAGAATGGGCTATTGCTCTTGTACTCATCCTAAGAATCACAGCTATGCTTGTCCCAGTCAGTATTGGCAAGACAGAAGCCCACCTGAGTCATGTTTGGTGGTTAGCCAATGAGCATTGGGTCTTGGGTCCTCCCTGAAGAGCTGTCACATTAAGGATGAGCATTGACCAGAGGTGAGGACCCATCTGAGTAAATTTTTGTCTCTAATCTAGGCATTTGAGCAATCCATTAGTACAGAAAAACTAGAACTGCTGAGGCACCTGGTAAGTGGAATCCTGTAACTTGTTCTGGTTATATGCAACCTAGTTGTTACCCAGTCCCACACAAAAATCTCTATGCATAAACAATCTCTATCATGAGTAAAGGTAGGAGTTCTTCTTCTGGGGAGCAGAGTGTTTCACTGAGTATGGATATGGTTGAGGAAGCTATAGCTTTGTAAAAAGGTGACTTGGCCTTATACACATCCAACAGCTCTTTGTTATGGTGGGCCTGACATATTTAGAAGTTGGTCAATCTTACTAAACACCTGGTAAATCCTGGGCTTTGTACTTGCCTTGCCTACACCAACCTGAATATCTACCAGGAATGAAACATTACCTCTTTGAGGGATCTTAGGCAAACCATTTGTTTTGGGCCTTCAGAACCATGCAACTCATGGGAGAGTGCAGGAAGAGGGGCAGCAGGCTTCTGGGCATTTCTTCAGTCTTTGACATGTGGATAAGGATTCCTGGGTTGGTCCATTCCCCTATTCTTTGCATGTGTATAGGAATATCCCAAATGAATCTTTTTGTCCAAACTGAATTATTAATATCCTTGAGGATGTTTCTAATCATCAAACAGAACTTGTATGAGTACCCAGATTTGCAACTTCTCATTTTTCTGCATATATCTGGATGAAGTTGTCATTCTGGGCCCACTAGTGGGTCAAAAGATTTGGGTCTTTGATTCTAATTGCTGGGTCCAATCCATCATATTACCCCCCACAGGTTCTTATGGTCTCATAACCCCAGTTTGGATTGTATGCTTTTCTTTCATTGTTATAATTTCCCTTTTTCCCTTTTGGGCACATATAATCCATGGACCATCAGGTCCATATCACCATTCGAGTTATCCCTAATGATTGTCTTTTCTTGTACCTTACATGCAGGGAAGCCATCTGTAGATCCTCTGTGTCTCCACCAATAGGGTTCCAAAAATAGTAAATGGGGATAATAAATACAACAGATAGTTGGTTGCAAGGGAAACATTGTTCTGCTATTATAGTCTGCTCAAGTCCAACAGAGTTCATTTGTGAGCACTTAATGGTGTAAATACAGAGATGCTCCCAAAATTCCTCAGGAGTGACTGTTTTTATCTGTAAACTGATGTCATCAAACTTCATCAGCAAAAGAGGATCAGGAAAGGAGAAACCTGAGTCATCACTATTAGTCATGGTCCCAGGAGGTTTAAACAAGTTAGCCACAGGAAAATAATTTTAAACAGGTGAGAGTTCTTAGTCCAGTAGAAAAGAATGAATGCAACCCTTTCCAGAGTTCCCTAATCCTCTGCAAACATAGTCCAGAATGCAACAGTAAACACAAAGACTACTGGGAGGATGAAGACCAAGGACTCAAAAAATAGCAATATATTGAGGCTACTGACATTCCAGTGTACAATGCCCACTCAATTTTCCACCGTGTGCTTGACTCATCAGCTTCTGGGGTGATGAGGGCAGGGTTTTGGGTATGTTGTCTCTTCAGTATGGTCTTTAGGGGAGCTGTCTAGTTGGGGTAGGTGTTCAAGTTTTTGTTGGCATGTGGTCCTTCATTCTTGTGCTGTAGTTTCTGAAAGCATCATGATAGACATGGTTCAAAAAGGAACAAGTTCCCAGGTGGTGAAAATTAATCTGTAATCATCCACCCCTCAAGGTGTTCCCTTCTGATCCCTAGTTAAGAAGAGATGTGAAAGCTGCAAGCTTTAAATCAGTGAGCATGGTCATTATGACCTCATAAGCACCTTCCCACTGTTTTTGAAGGGATTCATCTTTCCAAAATTTAACTAAGACACTGTTACCAGACTTGAATTCATGAACTGGAGAATATATATAGGAAGAGGGTGTTGCAGCAGCACTGCTTGTTGAAGATCCTTTAGTGTTTGATGCAGTACTTTGTTTGTTAATGTAAGTTCAAACTTCCAATCTCCTGTAGTTCTTCAAGCACTGGCATGAGTGGAGGAGATCTCCCAAATGTTATCCTTAAAAAGGTGAGCCTATCTCGGTATGGGGTGCACCATGATCTTAGGAGTGCAGTAGGAAGCATTATGACCCAATTAGATCCTGTTTCTTGGCAGAGTTTGCCAAGATGTTCTTTTTTTTATTTAAAGATGGAAAAAAAGCAAAACAGAAAAAGAATAGAAATAATACAGAATTTCAAAATAGAGTAAATAGTAAGAAATCACTAGTTGGTAAATTACATATTGTCTTCTTAAAAATAGTTGTTCAAGTTACAAAATTATAGCATACAAAGTGGACATTCAAACAGTGAGACTGCACACAGTTCTGTTCAATGATCCAACAAAAATTTAGTAATGTGGTTATCAATCCTACACAGTTAAACATGCATGGAGTTATATCCTTTAGAAAAATTCCTTTTCCTCTCTTTTTTACAATAGCAATTACACATTTTGAGTTTTATTACACTTATTACTTTTTACACTAGAGACACAATGTGATATTTATAAATGTGATTCTTATATATTTCACTAATGAAGATAGTCTCAGGTTGTCTTCATTTACCTATGAGGGCCTCAAGATCATCCTTTTTTATAGCTGAGTAATATTCCATTGTGTAAAAATACCACATCATTTTCATCCACTCTGCAGTAGATGGGCATCTTGATTGTTTACAAGATTTAGCTATTACAAATTATGCTGCTATGAACATGGGTTCACATATATCACTGTGATATAATCTTTTTAGTTTTTCTGGGAAAATGCCCAGGAGGGGAATAGCCAGATTGAATGGAGCTTCCCATCCTAGTCTTCTGAGAATCCATACTGATTTCCATAGTGGTTGCACCAGTCTACACTCCCACCAACAGTGGAGCAATTTTCCTTTTTCCCTGCAGCTTCGCCAACATTTGTTACCAGGTGATTTCTTGAAGGCAGCTATTCTTTCCAGAGTGAAATGAAATCTCAATGCTGTTTTAATTTGCACTTCTCAAATGACCAGTGTTGGTGAATATTTCTTCATGTATTTATTTGCCATTTGTTTATCTTCCTCTGAGAACTGTGTGTTCATCTCAGATGCCCATTTTTGGAGAGGGTCTTTGAATTTGGGGGGCTTGATGTTTTTCAGTTCTTTATATGTAATTGATATAAGTCCTTTGTCTGAGGGGTTGCTGGCTAGAATTCTTTCCCATTCTGTGGATTTTCTTTACACTCTGTTAGTGATTTCTTTTGAAGTACAAAAACTTTTTAGTAATATGAGATCCTAGTTGATTCTTTGAAGTGTTTCCTGTGCAGTTTGCATTTTGTTCATGAATTCTCTGTCTACCCCTATGTCACCAAGACTTCTACCTACCTTGTCTTCCAAGTAGATTTAGTGCTTCTGTTTTAATATTTAGGTCTTTGATCCATTTTGACTTTAGTTTTTTGCATGGTGACAGGTCTGGATCTAGTTTCAGTCTTCGGAATGTGGAGAGCCAATTTTCCCAATGCCATTTATTAAAGAGGCTATCCTTTTTCTAGTGAACATGTTTAGCCCCTTTGTCAAATATAAGGTGACTTAGTGTCTTCCTGGTTGTGCTTACATTTTCTAATATGTTCCATCCTCAGATCTATTTCTTTGCCAGTACCATGCTGATATTATCACTGTGGCTTTGTAGTATAGTTTCAAGTCAGGAATTGAGACGCCTCCTGCCTTACCTTTGTTGTCCAGAATTGCCTTTGCTATTTTGGGATTCTTCTGTTTCCAAATGAATTTTAGGAATGTTTTCTCTAGATCTGTGAGGTATTTGAATGGTATTTTGATTGGGATTGCATTAAATCTGTATAATAGTTTTGGGAATATGGCTATTTTCACAATGTTGGTTCTTCCTAGACAAGAGCAAGGAATATCCTTCCATTTTCTAATACCCTCTTTGATCTTCTTTTTCAGTGTAGTATAATTTTCAGCATATAGGTCTTTTACATTCTTAGGTTAATTCCTAAGTATTTCATTTTTTACATGTTATTGTAAAGGGCAGTATTTCCATAATTTCTCTCTCATGAGGTTTTTGTTTGTCTACAAGAATGCTATTGACTTTTGAGCATTGACTTTGTATCCAGCTACACTGCTGAATTTGTTTATTACCTCTAGTAGTTCTTTAATGGAGTTTTTTGGATCTTCTATTAGAGTATAATGTCATCTGCAAATAGTGATAATTTAACTTCTTCCTTTCCTGTCTCTATTCCTTTTATTTCTCTCTCTTGTCTGATTGCCCTGGCTAGTGTTTCCAGAACTATATGGAATAAGAGTGGTGATAGTGGACATCCTTGTCTTGTTCATGATTTTAGAGTGAGGCTTTTAGTTTTTGTCCATTTAGAATTATGTTGGCTGTTGGTTTGAACATAATGGCCTTTATAAGATTGAGGTAGACACTGTTTATTCTGAGATTTTGGAGAGTTTTTTTTATGAACATGTGTTGGGCTTTATCAAAAGCATTTTCTGCATGTATGGAGATGACCATGTGGTTTTTGTTTTTGGCTCTACTTTTGGATGTGGTGTATTACATTTATTTTTTGCATATGTTAAACCATTCCTGCATTCCTGGAATGAATCCCACTTGGTCATGGTGTGTTATCTTCTTGATGATTTGCTGCATTCTATTTTCCAGTATTTAATTGAGAAACTTTGCAGCAATGTTCATTAGTGAGATTAGCCTATAGTTCTACTTTTTGGTTGGGTATTTCTCTGGTTTTGGTATCAGAGTGATACTTGCTTACTGGAATGATTTAGGGAGGATTGCTTTCTTTTCAATTTCATTCAGGAGTTTAAGGAATTGGCATCAAATCTTCTCTAAATTTCTTGTAGGATTCACCCATGAATGCATCTGGACCTGAGCTTTTCTTTGTTGGTAAGTTTTTAACTACATTTTCGATTTCAATAGCTGATAATTGGGTTATTGAAAATTGCTATATCTTCTTGGTTGAGCTTTGGTAGTTTATATGTTTCTAGAAATCTGTCCATTCCTTCTGTTTTTTCCACTCTATTTAAGTAGAGATTATTAAAGTAGGTATTCATGAACTTTTGAATTTCCATGAGATCTGTAGTAATTTCTCCCTTTTCAGTCCTTATTGCCTGAATTTGTGTTTTTTCTTTCTTTTTCTTGGTAAGGTTAGACAGAGGTTTGTCAATTTTGTTTATTCTCTCAAAAACCCAGCTTTTTGATACATTAATTCTTTGTATTTTTTTTAGTTTCAATTGCATTGATTTCTGCTCTAATCATTACAATTTCCTCTCTTCTATGAGCTTTGGGTTTAACTTGCTCTTTTTTTCTGCTAGAAGCTTGAGACAAAGCATTAGGTTTTTTATTTGTACTCATTCTGTTTTCTTGATATGACAATTTATTGCTATACACTTCCCTCTGAAGACCACTTCCATTGCACCCCACAGATTACAGTATTTTATCTTTGCATTTTCATTGAATTGTAGGTATTGCTTTTTCTTGTTTAATTTCATCTGTAGCCCACTGTTCATTCAAAATGTTGTTATTTAATTTCCATGTATTTATGCAGGTTTTTCAATTCTTTGCCATTAATTTCCAATTTCAGTGTGCTATGGTCAGATATTACTCATGGGATAAATTCAAATTTGCATTTACTTAGAATGTTTTATGGGATAATATATGGTCTGTTTTGGAGAATGTCCCCTGTGCAGCTGAGAAGAATGTGTATTCTGATGTGGTTGGGTGGAACACTCTGTAAACATCTACTAAGTCTAACTGCTACAGGTATGATTCAGTTCTGTTATTTCTTTGCTGACTTTTTGTCTAGTTAATCTATCTCTTTGTGACAATGAGCTGTTAAGGTCCACTGTTATAATTATATTCTGGTGTATTTGGTTTTTCATGTCCATTAGTATCTGTCTTATATAGTTGGGTGCTCCTGTATTTGGTGCATATATATTTATAATTGTTAGTTCTTCCTCTTGAATTTTTCCACTAATGAGTCTATAGTGACCTTCTTTATGTCTTTTAATCATTTTAGGTTTGAAATTGACATTGTCTACAAGCAGAACAGTTACCCCTGCTTTTTTTCTGGGTTCCTGTTGCATGGGATACTGTTTTCCATCCTTTGACTTTTAATCTATGAATGTCTTTTCAGGTCAGATGTGTTTCTTTTATACAGCATATTGGGGGATCATGTTTTTTGATCCATTCTGTCAACCTCTTTCTTTTGAAAGGTGAATTGAGGCCATTTACATTTATGGATATCACTGATATGTATTGGCTCTACTTTGCCATGTTATGTTCTAGCTGTTTGCTTTCTGCTTTACCCCCTCATTTAATTGCTTGTCCTACCTGGTGGTTTCTTTCTGTTGTTGTTCTGGGGATTGTGGTCATTTTTAATCTCTAGTATATCTTTCAATACTCTGTCTAGGGTTGGTTTGGTGGGTGTGAATTTCTTCAGTTATTCTTTATCATGGAAGTATCTTATTTCTCCATTAAATCTGAATGAAAGTTTTGCTGGATACATCAGTATGGGTTGAAAGTTGTTTTCTTTCAGGGCTTGAAATACCTCACTACAAGCTCATCTTGACTTGAGGGTTTGTGCTGAAAAGTCTGCTGTGAATATAATGGGCTTTCCTTAATAGGTGAGTTGTATCTTTTCTCTAACAGCTTTTCATATTCTATTTTTATGCTTTATATCTGGGATCTTAATTATTATGTGTCTGGGTGTAGATTTATGTTGGTTGTGACTATTTGGCATTCTATATGCCTCACTTATCTGTATATTAGATTTTTCCCCATGTTGCAAAATTTTCTGCTATGACTTCTGTGAATATTTTAGTTATGTCATTTGCATTGGCTCCTGACTCTTCACTGATGCCTATAAATCTTTTTATGTTGTTTCTCTTGGCATCATCTTGTAGCTTCTGGATTGTCACTTTGTGCTGCTTTGTTATTTTAAAAGTTGTATCCTTTCATGATTGGTAATTGCCATCCTGTCCTCAACGTCTGATAGCCTATCCTCAGCTTCATTTAAAAAGTTTTGCCAGCTTTCAGTAGATTTTTTTTGTTTCTTGGATGTCTCCTTGAGTTTATTTTGAGAATTCTGTTTGTCTTCTATATAGTTCATGCAAGGTTTCAATCAGTTTCCCTTGATTCTGTACTGTTTTCTCTATTCCTTCTTTAGCTGTACTCAGCAACTCCTTTGCTATGGTTGTTATTTCTATCTTTACATGGGCGAGTACTTCTAATTTGATTTCCTCTATAGCCTTGTGGAGTTTTTTTTTATTTCATTTGCTATCTTATCAGAGATTTCTGGTGTGTTACCTTTGAAGTCCTCTATTTCAATGTCTCATGTACTTGCTCCTGGTGTAATAGATGTTTGAGATTGCATTTTGCTTTTTCATTTTGACATTTTCCCCTTTTGAGTTAATATTTGGTCCTTCAATCACACTAGTGTCAACTGTTGGTAGTGTGTATCTTGGATTCCTAATGTAAGGTTGATGTTTGTTCAATTGTTGGGTCCCTCAATGAATAGGTGGGCCAGTCACCTGACTTCCCACTGCAGGGCCTGTTGGGTGAGTCCTATATTTTTCCTGGGCTGATAAGCCTAGTAGTTTTGATGTAGGTCAACTTTTAGCTCATGCTATTACTTTATCTTCAGGTTATTCCAGGTCACCAAATCTCCCTGCATATAGTGTTTGTGTCAGCTGATGCCCTACTGTGTCCCTATTGTGTGCCTGTGTGTCTCATAAGCCCTTTTGATTTTCTCCAAGTTGGGGGAGTTCTTATTGGCACACTCCTCACCCTGCCTGATGTTTTCTGTGTGCAGGAAGGGGTCACCCACATTCTTGTCAGACTCACCAAGTTCCTACAGTTACTTGGTGGGAGCTTTTCTACTGGCCTTATTTATCCACGGTACACCTCTATTTTAGGGGCTTACTCACCACACTTACTGGAGCCTGCTGAGATCTTCTGTTTGGTTGAGGCAGTGACTGAATGTCCCTTCAAGCTAACACAATTAATCTGCTGTAGTCCAAGGTTCTGGGAGAAAGGTGGGAGCTGAAGATCAACAGAAGTATTAGGTCCAGGAGTTAAGGAGTGTTCCTGAGGGGCCAGAATATTTCGAGTGTGGACCAATGTCCCAGAGCAGTGTGGGGTTCCTCAGTGGAGACTGGAGTCACATAGAAAGCTGTATTTCTCTTTCTCTTTCTTATCTCTGACTCCTGGTATAGTACTAGGCTTTAGGACAAAGGTCAGAGGTGTTGGGCCCGGGGTATTGATCAGGTTCATGCGAGAAGAGGGAGTGCTACCATAACCCTGGTTGTACTACAGATAAACCTGCTTTCTGGGTTCCCTTCCTTCTTTCTGGTTCCTCCAGGACCTCCCTAGAGGAAGGACACCATTCCCTGTAGAACAGAGACTGTCTAGGGCATCTGGCCCATCTTGAGTCCTCTTGTCCCCAAATCAAGGCTGATGTCCCTGTGATTATCTTGGCTTCCACCTAAATTGGTTCTTGAAGGAATACAGCAACAAGATGTTCTTTAGAGTCTGGTTTTATCTCTCCACCTGGGCCAAACTCTGAGGTCAATAGGCCATATGAAGCTTTGGTGAGTTCTTGAATCCCTGGGAGAAACTTGTACAGGTTAACTGACATTTTCATCCTCCTTTGGGTTCCTCACACTCAAAAGCAAATATTTCTTGGGAACCTGTTGACAAAGTAATACAAAAGAAAGAATCTTTAAAATCTATTACAGTATACCAAAGTGGGAGCAGGCTAAGCAGGGCATATGGGTTTGGAATTTTAGGGTGAAGACTGGTGACTATATTATTCACAGCCCTAAGATTCTGGATTAGCCTGTTTTCATTGGTTCTGGGTTTTTGGACCAGAAGGAAAGGTGTATTCCAAGGGGACTAAAATTCTTTTAATATTCCTGCATCAAGTAACATCTGTATATGGGATTTAATCCCCTTTTATACCTCTATTGTCATAGAATATTTTTAAGTGCACTGGTTTAACATGCCCTACCAATTCTACAATCATAGGAGGCATGTGTGCTGCCAAACCTAGGGTGTTGTCTTCTGCCCAAACCTAAATAAATTGCTCAGTCCAAGAGGGGAATTTGAGGTCACTCAGTGAGGGTCCCCTTTTGTCTAGCTCCATAAGGTAGTATTCCTCCTGTAAAGGAGGGATTGCAACTAAAACATGACCTTCAGTAGAGGGAAGCTCTTCTCTAGTAGGATGGCTTCTGAGGGAGTAAAGGAAATTTGAGCACGGAGCTTACCAATCAAGTCTTGGCCCAGAAGCAGGGAAGGACAGTCAAGCATAAGCATGAAAGAGTGACTTCTTGTTTTCCAAAATGGATCTGCTGAAGCTTGAAAAAAGAATAAAAAGGGTTTTGGCAAGTTGCCCCTATACATTTATTTTCTTGCTTAGAGTGGGGCCACTGGCTGAGTAACTACTGATATGTCAGCTCCCAAATTCACTAAGAATTTAATAAGAATTTCCCCCATAGTTGTGGTTAACATGGGTTCCCTGGGGTCAAGATACAGAGATCCATGATCCCATCAGTCTGAAACTTGACCTGAATCTTCCAAAACATTTCCTTTTTATCTTTCTTTAGCAACTTTGGACATTCCCATAAGATATTTCATCTCCTTACAGTAGGCACACTGGTTTGGGTCCAATAGAACATGTCTCCCTTCTAGTTAGGACCTCTTCCCAGCCCCTTTCTTACTTCCTGACCCTGCCTGTGCTTCCTTCTTAGGAGTTGCTAACATCACCCTTGTCTGTTCCTCCTGAGCTTCCCATTTTCTGTCCTCTCTCTGATCAAAAACCTTCTGAGCCACCTCTACTAACTTAGCTATAGTCATTTCAGCAAATCCAAACAACCTTTACAGTTTATGGTGAATTTCAGGCACTGATTGAACAACAAAAGACATGTTCACCATGCAAGCATTACCAGCCTTTCCAATTTAGCACTTCCTGTGGCAGTGCATATCTCAGGCTATCTATAACTTTCTGTGGTGTTCCTGGACCTTTAGCTTTTACACAGTCTTCTGCATCCTTCCATATTCTCTCTCTCTCCTCTGAGGTAAATAAAATATAAAACAATTGTTAACAATCAATCCATTTGGGGTGGTGAGTCTTCTATGCTGATTCTACCAAATTAATCAGTGCATGGATTCTCAGAGAATGGAGGATTTTGAGTTTTCCATTTGTATAGGTCACAAAAGCTAAAGGGGGTATATACAAAAATTGCCTGAATTACCCCTCCAAGTTCTGGCACCACTGCTTCCTAGAGAGCCAAAACAGACACTGGGCAGGAGATTTTCCCTTCCTCCACATCAGACACTGCAGTTTTATCTGCTGCCATAAGGTCTGCATTCCCACTCAGTGGAACTCACTGTCCTGGGAATCAGGTTCCTGGAGGGGAGAACAATGGGATGCCTAACAAGGTGGAGGTGGAGGTGGAGGTGATGAGAAAGGAGTCACAGGTTCCTCCTCTGAGAATATGGGCAATACAGGTGGTTTTACATTAGATGGCTTCTTCTGAATTACCAGTGCCTATTTGGGAAGATGCAAACACACATTTTAAGCAAGGGAAAGGACACTTGAACCTCTCATATCTGGGAATCAATATACAGAAACTGATCTAGATGCCCTGGGTTTTCAATAACTACATTCCACATCCTATTGGAAGCCAGAAATTCCAGTGTTTCCTCTGCTGGCCCCCCCAACCTCAAGGATAGGCTATTTCAATTCACAAAATATCTGAAATTTCCTTTCCCTCCCCTTAACCCTCTAATCTCTGCCACATTTGAATTTATCAAAATTGGTGAGCATGTATTCCAGTACATTTGGTTTACTGCCAGTTGATCCCATTGTGACCACCTTTAACAAAGCTGTGATTCCACAAACTATCCCAGTCAGTTCTCTCCCCTGCCCTTCTTTTCTTGCCAATCTGGCTAGAAACAAAAGCACAATTCAATAATAACCTCTACTAGTGGTGGGTTAGAAACACATGCACTTGACACAGAGACAAACACACAAAGGACAGATGATCATGGGAGAAATACAGTTTCCCCAACCTCAAAATTTGGAACAAACTCAGGGAGAGTTCCCTATTAAGCAGGCAAAAATCCCACCACATCTTGTATGTGGAACTGTTCCCAGGTTCAAAAATCAACCAAATACTTATATAGAACAAAACAAATTCCTGTGCCAAGGATATAGCTCAGTGGCACAGTGCCTGCGTGGCAAGCACAAGGTCATGAGTTTGATTCCTGGTACAAAAAAAAAAATAAAGAAAGAAAGAAAGAAAGAAAGAAAGAAAGAAAGAACAACAACAAAAACCCCACCAAATTCCTGAATAAGCCATGAGTTATTTTCCTAACAAGAAAGCTAAAAACCAAATTAGAAGTGTTTACCTTGGTCAAGGGATAGGTACTCAGTTGTTTGTGTCTAGTATCTGTTGGTGTCTTTTCCCTCAGTTGCTCCTGAGAGGCTGGCTGAAATCAGCCAGGACACCCTGCTACCCAGGGGACAGTTGCTGGGAATGAGGCACTGGAGTCCTTACAAAAGAGGGTGCTCTCATGGATAAATCTCACTGGGAGCCTCCAAATGTTATAGCATGCTCAAGAAATTTACCCACAGGACATTGAGATTCAAGAAATAAGTAAGGCTTATTAAAACTTCAGTGGTCAGTCAACTGAGGTCATTGAAACTGATGGCTACTGACTAGCTGGCTCTAATTCCTTTGTTTTCTTTTCTTATGTGCTGCTGTATGAGTTTACAAGGTTGAGGTGTGTTATGGATGAAAAACTGGTGGTCAACTTAACAGCAGCTGAATTAAATCAGTTTGGTGCTGAGCATAGATGGCCCACATGGAGAAAGTTGCTAACATAAATAGAAATATGGACAAGAAGAGCTGGTCATTGTAGGTTTTCCAAAGTGTTGCTGTTTTAAGCCATTGGTTCTCCTAGAGAAGCTCATCATGACTAGCTTTCTCCATAAGATTTTGGCCATTTATCATCAGAGGAGCTCAGGACCTTGTTCATGAGAGTGCCTGTGGTTCACTTTGGAAGACTCTGCTCCTTACACTGACTATTGTTTCCTGCCTCCAGAGAGGTAGATGTGTGCTATTTAATCTCTAGGAGAAGCTGTCTTTCTGGCACGTACTTGATTATTCTCATCTTTGGAAGAGCTTGGGACCTCCTTGTTGCTGAGGATGGCTGCAGTACATTTTAGGACAGCTCTGGTCCTTATTTTGAGTGTGACTTCTTGGCTCCAGCATAGAACCCTCAACCTATTGGCACAGCTCCTTCATCCCACTGGCATGGACTTTTTAGCTTCCACCACTGATCTTTGGGACTTCCCAGTGCAGATATGTGAAACAGACTGTCATGAGTACTTGTTTTAGGCTCTAGACCACTAGTTGGACTAGTAGGAGGTATTATCATGGGCTCCAGGTCTTCACCTGGATTCATGCAGGACATTGCTGTGGGATCAATGCTCTTGGCTGCATATTCTATATCTTTAGTGTTGACAGATTTCCTCCACTTTCTTATGTTTAACTCTGAGAGATCATAATAAAATAATATTATTAATTCTGCATCCTGATTGTAATTTTTCTCCTCACAACCCTTGACTACAACAGAGAGTTACCATGCATAACACTTTTTTGCATCACTGTCATTGCTTTGGAATATTACAAAGTCTTCTTACACATATGGTTAATTGACACAGAATGTTGGCTACAGGCTGTTAGGTTGCCTTTATATAAAGCAGTTTGTTCCCCTTTTGTAGTTTTATGGCCAATTAAAAGAAAGGAGGAGGAGGTCTTTTGGGGATTTGGTCAAAGTTTACTTGCTGTTTGAAGTATAACTGCTAACTAAGCATCTAAACTATAATCTACAGCCAATAAAATAAGTGAAGTTTTCAAGGCTAGGGTTTGAGGGATTTCAAAGAGAGAAAAGGCAGAAGAAAATGCAAACAAATAGTGGTGGGGATTATGAATGCTTTCACACTTTTCATTTTTAATTGCCAAATAATTGGTTATATTTATGCAGTATAATGTGAAGTTTTAATGCATGTATATATTGAGGGATAATGGAATCAGACTAATAAATATATCTATCTAACTACTCTTTGTGATAAAAATATTTAAAATCCATACTCTACCTTGAAGTATATAAACTTCTATCAATGACTTTAGTTAACATTTTGTGGAATAGATTATTGGAACCTCTCCTAATAGCAGTTTTCATTGTTAATGCTAATAATTATTTTTTAAAAACATGTAAACTCTGATTCTCAGAAATTAGCAATTAATTACAAATTACCCTTCTTTTGGAAAAAATTGTAATTCTGAGACTTATTTTTGATTCCTATATGTTTACAGTACTTAAGGATTATTCTCTTCCTGGGGATTGGTACATGTATATAACATATCCTTATTCATTTTTCATCCCCATACTATTCTTTTGCCCTTCCCCAGTCTCTTGGTTCCTTACTGTTTTGCAAAAGATCTATATCCTTATTTACTATTATCTATCTTTATTTTGAGTTTCCTCAGTGATCAGGTGAGACATTTTCCTCATTGAAGTCAAGAGACAGCTCTTAGAAGTACTCTTTGAATAAAAGAACTATTCTCCACAGAGGCACTTCAACTCATAATAATTTGCAAAGTCCTATCTATTTCTTATGTATTCTGTCTGAAAACACTTCCTTTCAGGTTTGAATACAAATAACTTGTTCCTTGGGCTTTGTTTTGTTTGTTTTGGTGTTTTCAAACAAAAACCAAAGAAGCCCATGCTTAACAGTTCCACTTTGCAATCTTGTTCCTTACAAAAAGAAAGAAATGTCATATGAAAGATTCACAGATATGAATTTCACATTTTTATCAAATGCTAAAACCTTTTAGGAGACATTTCAAATATTCTAAAGTGCAAAAATGTTGTAAGAGTTGTTTTCAGTAAAATCAGTTATATAAAATTAAACATGACATTTATGAGAGAAGAACTGATGTTTTAATTTGATGTTGTAATTCTGGATCAAGAGTATAACTCATAGGATGAATAAATATATATATAACACAGTAAATAAAATAGACTTTTAAAAACTTTTATATTTTAAAACTACTTTTGAATCTTAATATTACTAAAATTGAACATGAATTTATACAAGGAAATGTTTAGAAGCTTTAATTTTATTAATCTAATATAAAGAAGTTTTGCAAATGATTGATAATTATAATTTAACCTGTTTGAGTAAAGTGAACAAAAATTCTTTAGGTATTATTTCTGCATGTTTGTAACTCTTTGACAAATGCTCTTGTGTTACAGCTTTTTCTTCCCCCCGCCTCCTCTATTGACTTGATCTCCTTAAAACGTATGTGGCCTTCCACTTTCTGTGAGTGAACATAAAGCCTGTTCTGAAGAAGGTACTAGAGGATATTCTGACTCTGGTGAATTTACTGGGTTAGGCGTGTTGCAGTCCTGACTTTCATCAGGAGCCAAACAGGTGCTTTTTAATGTCCTGAAGCATACCAGGCTGAGAACAACAGGATTGTTAGAGGGATGCTTTTCAGAGACTTAATCTGAGTCCATTAAAGACAGGAATAGACTTCTGACTGTGGTTTGTACTCTTGTTTCCTGGAGGCATACGTGCATATAATGAACTGGCTTGAATGTTTCCGGGGGTGCATGTTATGTGCTAAACTGTTAGGCTTAGCATTTTCATGTGCACACTTCCCCATTTTATTGTCAGAACAACATGGTGAGGCAGAATTTTTAGATAGCTATTAAGACTCAAAAGTTAAGCAACTTGCATAAATTCAGAACCAGGATAGGAAGTTGCCTAGGTAGAGGCTGAGTTTAATCTAGACAATCAGACAAAGTCTATTATGTTTACCAATTTACTGTGTTTCCACAGCAGCCTACAGGACTTTAAGAGGACCACCCAGAGACAGAAGTCTCCTTTTGGCTATAGGTTTCCTGTATTTTAAGAAAATAACAGATTTAAATCTTGTTCTGAGAACATTAGTCCCTATTCTGGAATTCTTTGCTGTGTGTGAAAATTATTTAATCTGTTAATCTTAAGTTTTTGTGTCTAAAAGTAATGGTAATCATATTTCAAGCTATTGCCTGTAATTGATGCAAATATTAATGTAAAATCAGGGTCCTAGTCATTTTAAGGTACACCAGAAAGTTTCTGACTTGTAGTAGATCCACAATCTATTTTCACCTTCCTGCAAAATCATGTCTTCTGTTACTCCTCTCTAATTTCCATTTTACAATAACACACTGCTTGCATTAGGTAGCATTATGACCACAAGGATAATAATAATGACATGAATCTTGCTTTTGAGTTTGATGAATATTCTTCTTCTTCCATAGCCCAGCTTATTTAACACATAGTAAATATATGATCAACTGACTCCTTAAATAATTTCTTAGAAAAAATTGTTTTAAGCCTCTGTAGGTCAAAATTTCCTTACTACTCTATAGATATTATATAATCTTCATTATTACTTTGTCAATGCAATTCTAATGTTACCAATATTATCATGCTGTTTTTTCCCAGTTGAGTTTGTGCAACATTCAAGTTAGAAAAAAATATAGAAATTTCCAAGGTTAAAACCTTTATCCAAGAATAGAAGAATGATTGAACAACTAAAAGAAATCATCCAAGAAGACTGTAGCAAAACAAATATCATGTTAAACTATGATTTTAAGTTAAATATCTTTTCTACTTCATATCTGAATCAAGTAACTGAATGTATCTCAGCTTCAATTTAACTATGTGCTAAAATGTACTAAATGTAGTTTAGGAGAGAGCATAGAACCTGACTAGATAACACCTGTAAAACCAATTATTGATCAATACAAGTTATTTTTTTGGTTAAATTTTAATTTTAAACTTAATTTTACTGCTTAATTATTAGTAATCACAGTAATTTCTAGGTGTAAGATTATCAGATATGATAATCATGGTGTGAGCTTATTCATTCTATTAAAATCAAAATGCCTGAATTGTTACATGATATTTTCCTACTCACTATTTAAAAGATTGCATCTATAACGCTAAATATTGCATTAATATCTGTTATAACTTGTGTCATCCCTGACAATTGAAGTAATTCCCATGAAACACAACAAGAAAGCCTAAAAAACAACAAAGACAAGGCACCATGTCCCAACTCCCTGGCTCAAAGAAGCTCCATACCATCTGCACATTACATTCCGAGAAGCGTGAGTGAGTGCATTCTTTCTGCCCCCAAATTCCTCAAGGCAGCAACTCCTCCCCAGACCAAACCCTGACAGCCACCTCCTCTTTAAAACCTTCCTTCTTTGCTTACTGAGGACTGACTCTTTTTGGACTCACCTGTCTTGCACTGGAGTGAAATAAACAGCCTAGCTGCTCACACAAAGCCTGCAAATTGGACTCTTTATGCCTGAGCCTTTGTAACAGCTTGTATCTAGATTTCCCCCCAAAGACTCATGCAATCATAGGCAGGGATTTTCAAAAGTGGATGAATCTAGGTTGTGTAAGTGTGGATTCAAAGTGTGTGAATGTGGATTAAGGGTGTGATAATTAAATTAATCCACTGATCGGTTTTGCATAGTTCAGGATGTGGATAATGGAAGGACCCAGCCTTGGTGTAGGAGGCAGTATCCTTAAGGTTTGTAGTATGGATGGAATAAAAGGAGAAGGGAGTCTTTCTGGTGCTGCGTTGCTGCTTTGCTTTTTCCTGCCTGCCTTGTCATGGATTATTTTTCCTCTGAGATGCTCTTCTACAGTGGTACCCTGCCTTGGATCCTGCTATGTACTGAAAGAGCTACAAACAATTAACCAAAATAAATATTTCCTCTTTTTACTCTGGATATTGAATATTTTGTCAATATCCAGCAACTAGAGATATAACTAGAATAATGTTTTAAGAATTAAATTTTAAAATTAGTCTGTTAATGTATTACCTAGCTTACCTATTTTTCTTGAGACATCTATCCTGCGTTGATGGACATTTGGGTTGTTTCCAAGATCTGGCTATTAAAAATTGTACTGCTATAAACTTGGGTTCACATATATCATTGTGATAAGATATTTTCAATTCTTCTGGGAAAATATCCAGAAGAGAGATAGCTGGGTCAAATGGAAACTCTAATCCTAGCTTTTTGAGTAATCTCTGATTTCTACCATGGTTGCAGCAGCCTACACTCCCACCAACAGTGGAGAAGGGTTCCTTTTTCCCTACAACCACGGCAGCATTTGCTATTGGTTGATTTCTTGATCTTGATCATTCTTTCTGGAGTGAGATATAATCTCAGTATTGTTTTAATATGCATTTCTCTAATGACCAATGATGCTGAACATTTTTTTCATGTATTCATTTGCCATTTGTATTTCTTCATCTGAGAAGTGTGTATTCATCTCAGATGCCCATTTTTGGATTGGGTCTTTGAATTTTGGGGGCCTGATCTTTTCTAATTCTTCATATGTTCTAAGTGGAAGTCTTTTGTCTGAGGGAGAGTTGGCTAAGATTTTTTTCCCAATTAATGGGTTTGTTTTCATTCTGTTGGAGATTTCTTTTGACATGCAAAACCTTTTTAATAATATGAGACCCCAGTTTTTGATTCTGGGAATTATTTCCCATGCAGTTTGATTCTACTTACCCCTACATCTTCAAGATTTCTACCTACTTTCTCCTCCAGCAGATTTCATATTTCTGTTTTAATATTTAGATCTTCATTCTATTTTGATGTTTGTTTAGCACATCGTGATAGAAATGGATCTAGTTTTAGTTTTTGGCACATGGAAAGCCAGTTTTTCTAGCACCACTTATTATAGAAGCTGTCTTCCAGTGAACTTGTTTGGTTCTTTGTCCAAATAAGATGATTGAGTGTTTTTGTAGTTGGAGCTGTAGTTATAGTCTTCTAATCTATTCCATTTATCTCCAAATGCTCATCAAGATAGGAATGGATAAAAGGATATGGTATTTTTATACAATGAAGTACTACTCAGCTATAAAAAAGGATCACAACAAAGCTTTTTTAGGTAAATGGATGATACTTGAGAAATAACTATGACTCACTTGTAAGTGAAATAAATATGACTCACATGTATAAATACCATATCATCTCCTTAGTGTAAGAATCCGAAAGAGTAAATAAGAGCCAAAGCCTATAATAGATATTGTGGAAAGGTAAGAAACTGCTCAAGGGAGAAAGAGAACTGGGATAGGGGAAAAGAGGAAAGAAGGAAGGGAAAAGTAAAAAGATATAAATTTGTTTATATATACATAAAATAGCTAAGATGTTTATATAAATTTTATTAGTTCTTGCAAAATAAAAGGTGATACTCATATGATTAGATCAATTTTTCCTCTCTATGTTTGCTAATCTAAGCAATGATTTTGAATATAACAATATGAAATAGTATAAATATTGCTAAATTCCTAAAATCTTGTTTTGATAGCCTATGTTGTTACTGTTTTGTGCTTTTTGTTGTTCTTGTAGTTTGTATATGTCTTGTTTTTTGTTTTTCTTTTCTGAGCTTTTTCTCTTAAAAAAAAACAACAAAAACTATGTGCCACTTTAAAACATATCCATCCTAGTTTGGATAGTTTGCTTTCTAAATTGTAAGAAATCATTTCCATAAGGAAAAAAGGGAGACACAGACATAAAATACGAGAGGGAGAATTAGCTGACAACAGAGGTGCAGGTTGAATATTTGTGTTTACAAGCTAAAGATCACTTGAATTTGCTGTTAATTACTTGGATCTAGATACAGGCAAGAAACAATTCTCCTTTACAGTTTCCAATGGTACCAACTCTGCTTCTGCTGTTATTTAAGAACTGTGAGAGTAAATTTATGTGGTTTTAGAAACTGAGTGGTACTTTGTTACAGCAAATATAAGAAACAAACACACACATGCAAACACATTTATTGCTGCTATTATAAAGTTGAAAATGAGAATTTTCTTTTTTTGTAACTCAATTACTCTATTACTGTATAAACTTCCTTTGTGATTGAGCAAATTATTGTATGTTGAACACTATGTTTTGAATTTAACATTGCTAACATACTTGCTTTGAATGGACATCAAAAGGGAAGGAAAAGAATACATATTCAGATACAATGTGTTTTTATTTTCTAAAAATTGTCCTTCCCATAACAAAGTAAAAGGTATATTCAATCATTCATCTAAAGTTGTTTTAAGTTTTGACAGTTAGTAAGTGATTGCTTTTAATAATTTCATATTTATAAGAAATACTGTTTATATGCTCACATGAAATATTTTAAATTGGGAGTTTTAAAAATTTTTTGCTAGAATTTGTAACAATAAAATTACAGAAGCAAACATTAGAAGCAAATGATTACTAAATATTAGGGTTAAGGTTCTAATGTGAATATACCTAATTTTAAAAATAATATTCCAAATTTAAAATAAAGTCAAGAAAATAGTATTTTATACTTTTTTGTTGTATAAACAGGTCATATTTGCATTTTGTTATTTGTGGTTTATTGACTACGGATCCCCATAGAGTAGTTTAAATTAAAACTATTTTTATTATTGAAAGAGATGAGATAACAAATGAAAGTTCTTAGACTTTTGTAACTACTACTCAATGAGTTTCAAGGTTTTTCTATAACTTATCCTTAAACTGCATAATAAGGACATTTGTGCTGAGTTTTATACCATTTAAAATATCTTAGTCTTTTATATATCTTAATGAAGCATGCAAATTCATTAAATTTTAAGGAAATCACATAAAAGATATTTTGCTGTATCTTCATTATTTTACTTTCTTGGTATTTTGTGACTGAGAAATTTCTGAAAAAAAGAGGTAATTAGTTTAACCTAGTTTTAAACAATGAAAACTCATAGAAAACAAAGTTTGCTCATTAGAAGTTCTTAATGTAACTTAATATGTAAACTGCTGAATTGACGTGGATTTTGACTAATTATTAGTATCACAAATTTGAGAAAAAATGTGAAGCAAAACAATATCCAATCATTACTAATTAAAGTAGGAAGTTCAGAGTATTTTGAAGACAGGAAAAAATAAAAAGTGAATTTATTCAGAACAACTGTGGGCTTGTTAAACTATGATAGGAAAGTATATTTGCAAATAGCATTGTCAAAACTTTTTAGATCTATGAAGAAAAATTAAATACTGAATGAATAAAGTGTTAGTTGAAGGTCATTTTAACTGTATTAATTTAGAAATATAGTAGAAAAAGAATTTTCTATTTCTTAATGAAACACAATATATGCACAGAAGATATAATTAGATATGGTCGAAGATCCTGTTTGGAAATCTTCTTAATTAACTTCAATAAAGATGAAATTTTAGA